>PVJH01002371.1:0-171101 GCA_004026705.1 Nesogale talazaci | reverse complement strand
ATTTAAAATTGGTCGGCATCTCAGTCTTCCTCACACATGAGTTTTTAACATTTTTGAAGTATTAATTTCTTACTAGTCATGTAAAACTGTTTACTGTGTCTCCACAGGAAATTATACCCAGATATTGAAAGAAAAATTAGGAATACTTTCAGAAAACTCTAATCCCATGCTACAATTATTCTCTAATGTCTATAAGGTAATCAGAGGATATAAGCATTTACATATCAAAGTTCTGCCTGTGATAAGGACAATATAGGATCCTGCATCTAATTGATTTATTTAAAGAGTACAACCACAGAAATCAAATAGTAAAATGAAAGCTAAACTGTCTTGTCCTTTTACTGGCTTGGGAATTAAACGACCAAAAGAACACAAAAGTTGGCTGAGCCCCGGTGGTGTAGTGGTTGAGTGCGGGACTGCGGCCCACAGGCTTGGCAGTTCAAATCCAGCAGCAGCTCTCCAGGAGCAAGGCTGGGCCTCCCACTCCCACCAGAGGGCAGTGATGCCAAAAAAAAAAAAAACCAACAACACAAAAGTTTGAAACAAAAAACTGTTTTGTTTTGTTTTGTTCATTTAAGAAAAATATATATATTAAACAATTAAAATGTAAAGATTAATTAAGTTGCTTGGGTATTTATCTAAGGGAGGGAAGAAAGAAGAAAAGGAGAAAGTAGTACAGGAAGTTTACACTCAGCTAATATCCTAATGGCTGGCAGTTCAAGCATTCGGTAATGCTATACAAAAAGACCTGGTATTGTCAAGTGGACTATGGCTGCTGTGCTTGGGTCAAATGTAATATCATTTGATCTCCCTTTGGACCCATTTTAAAGTTATTTCCATTTTTTGCTTTTGTTTTTTTAAGTGATGAGGAAATATACGTGGATTAAGCCCTTGGTGAATGAATTCCTTCTGACCATAGACCAGGGCTCAGCTTGTGCATGGACAGTGGATGTTGCAGATGCATCTAAGTTAAAATTTCGCACCCTATCATTTGAGCATCCATATGATCCAGCTAAATTTGTTCTAGTTTCTAATATTCTCTGCTTTTTTTGCCCATTGAGATATTTATCTGTTTTAGTTTCTTATTCTTTTGGGTCAGTTTTATATTTTTTATTTGCTTTTTAATGTTTTTCTGCATGTGATATCCAGGACAAGAGTTGAGCCCCCGTGGCACAGTGGCTGTGTGCGGGACTGCGGCCCTCAGGCTTGATGGTTCAAATCCAGCAGTAGCTCACCAGGAGCAAAGCTGGGCTTCCTACTCCCACCAGGGCAGTGATGTGGAAAAGACAAAAAAAGAGAGAGTAAAAAAAAAAGAAATCCAGAACAAGAAAACCTATAGCTGTAGGAACTGGATTAATGGGGTATGACAGGGGACATTATTGGAACTAAAGTGATGAGTGCAAGAATGAAGAAATGCTCTAAAATGGATTTTGGTTATGATTGTACAATATTTCTTGATGTGATGGAACTATTGAATTGTATGGTGTGTGAATTATGTTTCAATAAAGCTTTGGGAAGGAGTGGGGAAATACAAATCAATGGTGAGCTGTTTCCAGAAAGATTATAGGCAAGAAAACTCTATGAAGCCTTGCTCAGTGACACGTGGAATCACCATAACTTAATTTCAAGGCATTTGGATTTTTATTTTTAATAAGGGAAAATTTTTACCTCAAATGGGTAACTAATTCCTTCTGGGTGGATTATATATAAGCCACTTGGTGTTTTGGTTACAGAGCCAATGGTATCTTTAATATCAGAGCAATACAAACCTAGAAAAGTAAAATTAGTTATTCAAAATATGTCCAAATAGAAACGTGATCATTTTTAAAATAGAGAACTGATGGTGCTATCTGAAACCAGTATTGCAATAGTTAATAAAAACGTGATGGACTTCTGGAAAATGAAAAACAACCTCAATTTCAGAAGCTATATGGATGGTTAATGGGTCTATAATGTAATAAAAGTCATGAATAAAATCATTGTTCATGATTAGTATTCTCTGCTGTTTAAATTTTTCCATTGGGATCAATGCATAACATATTCTAAAATTATAAATTCTTTTTCCAGCAAATAATGTCTTCTCAGGAATCTAGTTTTATCTTAGTGGGCATGATGTGTTTAGGAAAGTTATATAAAAGAGGAGGAAGGATAAATGGATCAAGTACTAGATACAGAGTTGACTCCTCTACTTGAAACTTTAGAGCCTGCAGGGCGTTCGGAAGCTGTGATTACCAATAGCCAAGTGGAGGAAATCCCTTCACCAAAAAGAAATTATGGACAAGGTTATTCCCTGCTTTGTTTGTAACCACTAGAAGTGGGACACACCATAATCACTCTCCCCAAAGCCTCCCACTCCTCAGGGAACACACCAAAATTTCAAATTTATTTCAGTCTTAAGTCTCTTTTCTTTTTCAAAAGCCAAGAACAAGTGTTGGAACATTGCTTTCAATGTTTTTATTAGGGAGAGGGAGAACTCTGAAACTTTATTGTCTTCTAAATTAATTATTCATAAAATATGAAAAGCACCTAGAATAGATTTACATAAAACAATGCTCTTCTGAACAGTTTGCTTTCTTTATATAGCCATGACATAGAAATGGTCAAAAAAAAGTGTCCCACTTTTCAAAAGTACATATTGTCTGCAATATAATTGCTTAATGGCAGGTGATAACTGACTACTCTGCTAGATAATAATGAGCTATGGTAAAATTATATCTATATATGTTGATGTGCATATACATTTAACTCAGTGATTCCCAAAGTGGGTGGCACCACCCCTTGGTGGGGGCTGCAGCCATCCCAGAAGGCAGTGATGGCTACAGTGGCATTTGGGCGCGATGAATAACTGTAGGGAGCAGTGAAAGGATAAAAGAAGGAAGAGAAGGGCTGAGCCCTGGTGGCGTAGTGGTTGTGCGCAGGACTGTGGCCCACTGGGATGGAGGTTCAATTCCAGCAGCGGCTCCACAGGAGCAAAGGCTGGGCCTCCTACTCCCACCACCAGAGGGCAGTGATGCCCCCCTCAAAAAAAAGAAGGAAGAGAAGATTTAGAAAAATTGATTCATGCATACCGCTCATAAAGCTTAATTTTTCTTTGAATAACGTGCTGGACGTTGGCTTGGTTCCCCAAACCACGCGGGGTTTCCCCAAACCGCGCGGGACTTCCCCAAACCACGCGGGGTTGCCTCAAACCATGCGGGGATTTCCCAAACCACGTGGGGTTTTCCCAAACCACGCGGTTGCCCCAAGCCACGCGGGGTTGCCCCAAACCACGTGGTTGCCCCAAGCCACATGGTTTCCCCAAACCATATGGTAGTCTATGTAAGGAACAATAGTGGATGTTAGCCGTTTCCTCACAGCGCAACTGCTTTCGAAGCAGTATTATCAGAGTAAAAGTGTATTTGTAAACTGTATGGGAACTAAAAATTAGGAATAACAGCTTTTTCTTGAAAAAAAAAAGTCCCTCCCAGTCTCTGGCTAGGACGGAGACCCTGAAGCACTCCCTGCTACAGAAGAGGAACAGTGAGAGGAGCAGCGTCTAACAGACTTGACTCCTCAAAAATATGCAGTGACAGGTCACCATGGCCTGGTGGTATGGCGGTCACTCCTGCTAGGGCTATGGACAGTCACAGCTGCCTGGACCGGGCGTAAAGTACTCACTGTGTGCATGAACACCACCCACCACAAGCGAGTGCCCGGCTCAGAAGACAAACTCTAAGAGGAGTGCGAGCCCTGCAAGGATCACGCCTGCTGCACGACCGACACCAGCTGGGAGGCCCATCTGGAAGTGTCGTGGCACCACAACTTCAGCTTGACGCACTGCGGGCTCCTGGCCCCCAGTTGTCAGAAGCACACCATCCAGGCCATCTGCTTCTACGCATGCTTCCCAAACCTGGGACCTCGGATCCAGAAGGTGGCCCCGGCTGGGCAAGGAGAGCACGCTGTGGAGGTGCCTCTGTGCAGCGAGGACTGTGAGGAGTGGTGGATCGACTGCCGCACGTCCTATACCTGCAAGTCCAACTGACTGGGCGACTGGCACTGGAGGAGGGGGAAATGCCCAACCTGCTCCTCGTCTTCTCTCTCTTCTTGCCCATCCCAATCTAAGAGCCCCTGGACACCCCACCAGCAGGAGCTCCCACCAACCAAAGGCCATCTCTTGTCTGAAGGACGCAAAAGAGGCTGGGGATGCAAGGGATTATTGGCGCCTCCGAGCGGTTCCATCTCAGGCTGCCTTGTGCGGGGGTGCGTGATGAAGGGGAGCTAGGGGCTTTCTGGACTCCCTCTCCCTTTTAACCCACCCCCAGGCCCCTAGAATCAAATCCATCTCACTGGGGAATTTTGAAAACACGAGTTTTAATCGGGCTCTCCTACTTGCTGAGAGACTTTTGGCCAGACTCCTGACCTATATCAAAGAGTGCCGTGGTTTCTTTTCCCTTGGAAGGAATGAGATATCAGATGGCATGACTTATTAAAACTCAATCAAGAAAAAAAACATATGGTTTCCCAATCGGTACAGACCCTATAATATGAAATAGAAATACCCCATATGAAACCATGTGGTTTCCCAACACATGGCTCATTAAAAACCATATGACTCATTAAAAACCACACTGCTCTGCAAAAACCATATAGCTCCTCAAAAACAACATGGCTTCGCAAAAACCATATGGTCCCCCGAAAACATGGCTCTCCAAATACATAAGGCTCCACAAAAACCATATGTCTCATCAAAAACCAAATGGTTCCCCCAAAATATATGGCCCTCCTAAAAAATATGGCTCCCCAATAAACTTATGGCTTGCCCAAAACCATTTAGTTCCCCCCAAAATATTTGGATCCCCAAAAATATATGGCTCCCCAAAAACACATGTCTATCCAAAAAACAGATGGCTCCTCAAAAACAATTTAGTTCCCCAAAAACCATAGGATTCCCTCATGCGGGGTTTCCCCAAACCACGCGGGATTTCCCCAAACCACGCGAGATTTCCCCGAAACGTGGGTTTTCCCCGAACCATGCCGGGTTTCCCCAAACCATATGAGAGTTAATGGCCGGAACAATAGTGGATGTTAGCCATCTCCTCACCTGTGTTTATGGGTGTTTGCGCAACTGGTTTCAAAGCAGTATTATCAGAGTAAAAGTGTATTTGTATACTGTATGGGAACTAAAAATTAGGATTAAAAGCATTTTCTTAAAGAAAACGTGCCTCCCAGTCTCTGGCAGTAGGACGGAGCCCCTGAAGCACTCCCTTCTACAGAAGGGGAACAGTGAGAGGAGCAACGTCTAACAGACTTGACTCTTCAAAAATACACAGTGACAGGTCACCATGGCCTGGTGGTGGTCGCTCCTGCTAGGGCTGTGGACAGTCACAGCTGCCTGGACCGGGCACAAAGGACTCACTGTGTGCATGAACACCAGCCACCACAAGTGAGAGCCTGGTCCAGCCAAATGGTTGCCCGGGGAAACCATATGCTCGCACCATATGGTTCGGGAGGAACCCCAACCATATGTTGGCCCGGGAAACCTTAGGCTTTCCACCGAACTATTTGATTGGGGAGAACCCCAACCATATGGTAGCCCAGGAAAACGATAGGCTTCCCCCCCCCGAACAATATGGTTGGGGGGAACCCCATCCATATGCTTGCCCAGGGAAACCATAGGTTTTCCCACCAAACCATATGGATGGGGGAAAGCCCAACCATATGGTTGACCAGGGAAACCATAGGCTTGCCCCCGAACCACTTGGTTGTGGGGAAGCCCAACCATATGGTTGCCGGTGGAAACTGTATGCTTCCCCCTGAACCATATCGTTGGGGGCAGCCCAACCAATGGGTTGCCCAGGGAAATCATATGCTTTCCCCCCAAACCACATGGTTAGGGGGAAGCCCAACCATATGGTTGTCCTGGGAAACGCATATGCTTTCCCCCCGAACCGCATGGGTGGGGGGAAGTCAACCATTTGGTTGCCCGGGAAAACGCATATGCTTTTCGCCCGAACCACATGGTTGGGGGGCAGCCCAACCATATCGTTGCCTGGGGAAACGCATATGCTTACCCCACAAAGAACATGGTTGGGGGGAAGCCCAAACATATGGTTCCCTGGGGAAACACATATACTTTGCCCCCGAATCACATGCTTGGGAGGAACCTGACCATATTGTTGCCCGGGGAAACGCATAATATTTCCCCCTGAACTGCATGGTTGGGGGGGGATCCCAACCATATGGTTGCCTGGGGAAACGCATATACTTTCCCCCAAAACCGCATGGTTGGGGGAAGCCCCAACCATATTGTTGCCCGGGAAAACGCATATCCTTTCCCCCCGAACCACATGGTTGGGGGGAACCCCAACCATATGGTTGGTCGGGGAAACCATATGCTTTCCCCCCTGAACCATGTGGTTGGGGGGAATCCCAGGCATATGGTTGCCCGGAGAAACCATATGCTTTCCTCCTGAAACATATGGTTGGGGGAAACCCAGCCATATGGTTGCCTAGGGAAACCATATACTTTCCCCCTGAATCATATGGCTTCCCAGGGAAACCATATGCTTTCCCCCCGAACCATATGGTTGTGGGGAACCACAGCCACATGGTTGCCCGGGGACACCATATGATTTCCCCCCAAAACATATGGTTGGGGGGGACCACAGCCATATGGCTGCCCGGGGAAACCATATGCTTTCTCCCGAATCATATCGTTGGGGGGAAGCCCAGCCATATGGTTGCCCGGGGAAACCATATGCTTTCCCACCGAATCATATTGTTTTGGGGAACCCCCACCAAATTCTTCCCAAGGAAAACCATATGCTTTCCCTCCAAACCATTTGGCTTGGGGAAACCCCAGCCATATGGTTGCCTGGGGAAACCATATAATTTTCCCCCAAACTTTGTTCTTGGGGGGAATTCCAGCCATATGCTTGCCCAGGGAAACCATATGCTTTCTCCCTGAACCATATGGTTGGGGGGAAACCCCGCCATATTCTTGCCCAGGGAAGCCATATGCTTTCCTCCCCCGAATCATTTTTTCTGTTAATATTTTCTGCTTTCTTTTCAACTGAGTTTTTATCTGTTCTATTTTGTTATTTTTTTTGTTTTTTAGTGTTTTTTTCCTGCAAATTAAATCCAGGAGAGATAAATCTATAGAGACAGTAACTGGATTAATGGTTCCTGAGGGATATGGCAGCAGTGGTTGGGGAGAAATGGGGAGCTAATAATGAGAGCAAGAATGAAGAACTGTTCTAAAACTGACCTTGGTGATGATTGCACAATTATTCTTGATGTGATTGAACTATTTGACTGTATGTTATGTGAATGATATGCCAATAAAAGTGTTTTTAAAAGAGATATCATGAACCACCAAGCGTTTCTTCTAAGAGTGGAGTTTATATTCAAACTCCTTGGTTCGCAAGTTGGTGGTTTAACACATTGCATCACCCAAGATGCAATTTTTGTTGGCTGAAAGTGGAAATAGAATATGCTAAGGAATTAATACTATTCTGCCTTTCAGGAAACTCCCAGATATAAAATAGATGAAATGTCTCAGAACATTGTTTACTACCAGGGTCACAGTGGGCAGAGATCTGCACGTTTCTATGTACCTGAGTTCAAGGGTATAATGCTCCTTAGAAGAATTTAGTGGAGAATGAGAGAGAAAAGAATAAGCAGTTTACAATCGATGAATATTTATATTAAATACACACAGATATACAGGATTTTTCTAAATTATCAAAAATCATATTATGGAAAAATATGCAACAGTTTCTAAACACCTTTGCGCCTCAATAAGCTATTACTAATTGTTCTATATAATATGTCTGAACAGAATCTAGTTTTTGGTAGTAAAGATAATATCAGTTTGAAAAGATACCAAGTAAGAGCAACATGAATTGTGCCCAAGTAGGAGCAAGAACAAGCACTACATTTATGGTGCAGAAGATGAAATCATTGATGCTTTTTGAAGCACTGGTGGGGACTAGAAATCAGCAGCTTACGAGTAAGTAGTCATTTTAAGATGTGAGAAGATGTTGAAGATGTAGTTTGCAAATGAAGACAATCCATTCAGAAAAGTTTCTGAAGGAAAAAATTGATCTTGCTGTAGCCCTAACTGAATTCAAGTAATTATTAGCAGCAGGAGCAATAGACAACACAATAGAAATCCATCTCTACTGGTTCAGCTTATGAAATTCTGACTGGAAAATAAAGTTGACCAAACTTTCTGTTGACTGAGTATCAACACAGCCGTATCCAGATCAGCTGCAGACATGAGGAGAGCTGTCCATGGAAATGCTAAACACAGACGATCAAGGGTCTGAAGCCTTTCTCAGATGAATTGTAACAGGGCGTGACACATGGCTTAAAGCAGCAAGGACTAAGAGGTCTAAGTGGTCTAGTCAAAGCAAAGGGCAGAGGCAGACTGGTTGGGAACACTAGTCATGGTGATGGCACTTTGGGCTGTTCATGGCATTTTGCCTGATGACTTTCTGGAGGTTGAAGAGCTATAACAACTACTTATTATGGAAGCATTAGGGGACTGTCAGCTAGCGCTTTCATGGAAAAGAATGCCCAGGAAAGCCTTACCAGAACCCTTCTCCCTTACACCCGAGTTCCTGCTCATTCTCCTCCTCAAACAAGGGCAGTTTTGAGAGAAATTGGGAGAAAAATCACCAGATAGCCTGATTACAGTCCTGGTTCAGCTCCTTCTGACTTCCTTTTGTTTTCTAGCCTTAAACATGCTTAAAAGGCAGCCATTTCTCTTCAAATAGCCATACCAAAAAAGATGGCATTGACTCTGTCCACTTCCCCGGCCCCTCAGTCCCACCGGGATGGTTCTACGTGGCTGCTGTTACCATTGAGAACGCATCATGAACTTGATGGAGCTCATGTTGAAAAACTATTTCTCTTTTTTATTTTACCTATTAATGCAAGTTTTGGTGCCCCTTTAGATATCCCCCTGTATAATCTTGAAACATAGGATAAAAGAAATAGCAACATAAGACCATATTTTTTTAAAATATAAAGACTGAGTATTAAAAATGCAAACACAAATCCATTCCTCTTTAATGAGCTGAGTTAGACTTCTTTTATTGTATAAGCAATATATTTATGGATGCTAAAATAAGTGAGGAGTTTCATACAATCCTAGGCATGTCTTCATTGTAAATGCTGAAATGCAATAAACTAAAGTTGGATACTTGAAATACAAAGTATTATTTTGCTACTATTGGTCACCAAGCACCATCTTCTGACTGTGTTAACTTTTTCACACTACAAATTATCTTGATATAAAATTATGTATGTGGCGCCATCTGCTGGGATTTTCTCCAAGGAACCAGTAGACATTTATGCTGATGAATTTTCTGGGAAATGAAATGATTACACTGAAGGAGCATGATTTCCAATCAATCTGGCGAAAATAGAACACTTGCAAAGCCTATAAATCCCCTGCTTCTAAGGTAACTATAGATGTTGTGCTTTGATGTCGTATTTATTCTTCTAGAGAAAAAGGCAGCTAAAGTCTTTATTTGCAAATTCAGTCTCCATTTAGGAAGAAAATAAGACTATTCCTCACCTATCAAGTATCTCATTACTCAACCTCTCATTATATAATAATAGTAAAACATCTGTTGTCTGCCTGTTTTTGTACTAATCGTGTGTGGGCGGCAGTAATGAATGTCAAGGTGTAAGGCAGGAGTAGCACTGGTTATGACAGATAAGTAATAAATGGGTCAATGTGGCCAACAATTTCCAGTAATTTGGCAGTTATGCAATGTGTAATTTGACAATTATGTACTGATGACATCACCCTCCATGATCGTGTGTTCGTTACTGTATCATGATTTTATCTTTGAAAACTGACAATATTGACAAGGAAGTTGGTGTACACCAATATTTGAACACATGCTATTCCTCGTCTCTTACAGTTCCAAGAACAAAATAGCATTTACTTCAAGATACAGACTAGGGAGCAGAAATGCAGTTCACTAATCTTTTTCTGTAGTCTATTTAAAGACAAAAATAGCACTCACTCCTTGGGTACTTCTTCATGTGGACTTAATTGGGACCTCAGTCGGATGGTTGGTTGTTTGAGGAGGATCCTGTAAAGACTCTTGATGCTACTCTTTCTGATAGCTGGGGGCCATCTGGTTTCTTTTCCATACTTTGCTATAGGACCCATATCTTCAGTTATCGCTTCATGAGGATGATTATCATGTTGTAGGAGCCAGTGTTCTTAGATTGATGCTAGAAATAAAGAGAACCCCCAAACCCATTCATATATATATATATATATACACACTATATATATATATAGTGTGTGTGTGTGTATGGTTTATATACAGTCTGTCTCTGGTTCACTTTACAAATATCACTATCATATTGTGTTAAAGATTATTTTCAATTGTCCTCCTGAGGCATAAAGTAATTCTGTTGGTAGTGCTACTAATTTAACCAATGGTGTAGAGTCCAAAACCATATTGAGGAAAGTATACAAGTATAGGCTAGTGTCAGACTTAAATACTTGATTTGTTGCCTTGTGCACATCCAACTCTTAAGTAGTGGAATACTAATTACAAACAATGGCATCAGTGATAGGACAAACTTTCTGTAACACTCATTCCCAAAGACAGAAGCATGCTTCCATGAAAAAAGAAAACAAGGAGAGTAAATATATGGCTGTATCAGACCACCATTTATTAGGTTGTTGAAGCAAGCTATTTGAACCAAAGTCAAATGATCATAAATCCCATAATGTTGGGATAACAGTCATGTGCTTCTTCTCATACTGGGGTGGTTCCGCATGAAATCCAAGGGAGTTCCTTAATCGGCTATGGTGGCTTTGAGTTAAAGTTCAGTTTGTTTATTGGAGGAGGGTGTATTTCTACATTGTATGTATTATAAATAATAACATCCAAATCCAAAGAAGGGGATGCCATCAGATCTTAACTTATGAGCATTTGGTTTGCCAAAGACTATAGACAAAAGATGTCCCTAAATTGAACTCTACATGGATAAAACCCCAAGGGAATCCCTCTGACCATAGACCTGGGACGTAAAGAGCTTTATCATATGAGAGTCAACTGTGGCAGCTGTAGATAGGTTAATATATCTTATCACTTGATCTCCATTCTGATTTATTTTAAAGTTTCACTTTCTAATATTTTCTGCTTGAGGTTTTGTCCTATTGTTCATCTTTGTTTTCTTCCTGTTTGCATAATGTATGGCTTTTTTGTATATGAAATCCAGGATAGTTGAATTTATAGACACAGTAGCTGGATGAATAATTACCTAGGGAGCCCTAGTGGTGTGGTGTTTACACACTGGGCTATGTGTTAGTCTTGGTAGATGACAGAATCAAATTCATAAGCATGCATATGTATATAAGAGAGTTTTATATATAAGAGCAATTGAACATTGAGAAAACATCCCAACCCTGTCCTGGTCAAATACAAAAGTTAGTGTTTTAAGGATCTCAGCACTGACAGGAGTCTCCACGTGACTTTTCTAGGTCCAGGTTTATGACCACATCAAAGTAGGAACATGTGGCTTCTCCTCAGGGATGTCTCAAAGAGAGCCTGTCTTGTCAGTCTAGTGTCTCAGGCAGTGAATGTTGTCAGTAGAAAGTCTTCCAGGAAGTGAACCAAGAGAGAGAGAGTGTCTGTCTCCTGCTTCCAAGAAGGAATTATCAGATTTCCCAGAATTCTCAGAGGATAAGGCCATGTCCACAGAGGGGTCTGCAGATTGACAGGTTATACTCCAACTCTACACACTTAATCCTCAAATTGACACCAGATTAGGTGACTGCCACAGGCGGCGATCTGCATGATCAGGAGTTCGAAACAACCAGCAATTGCACAGAAGGAAGATGGGGTTTTCTACTCCTATAAACTGTTACAGTCTCAGAACCCACAAGTGTGTGTGTGGGGGGGGGGGGTTGATCCCTCTGAATCAGCATTGACTTGATTGTCACCGAGTCTGTTTGTTCTATTTGCATTGAATGACAGGGGAAGTTTAGGAGAAAATATCATGGCTACAAGAATGACAAAGAAGAAAACATTCCTAGATCGAATGTGGTGATGAATGTACAACTCTTCTTAATAAAATTGAATCATTAAATTGTAAGATATGTGAAGCACATGTCAATAAGACTCAGGAAAAAATGAACTGCTATCAAGTCAAAGACAACTCATAGTTACTCTTATATAAGTTTTCAAGAATGTAAATTTAGAAACAGACAACCTTATCTTGCTCTTTTGGAGAGGGCAGTGGACTTGAACCAAGAACCTTGCAGTTAGCAGTCCAGCTTAACCTACAGTGCATCCAAGGCTCTCACACCAAAATAAAGCACTGAAAAATCTGAACAAAAGTTCAAAATTCTCTGCTATTCCTACTCTACCCATTTGTGTGGCTATTTAAAAGGATTTTATATAAATATAAAAAGAAAGTTTATCAAACAACACTGCAATATTTTAAAATATTTCCTTGTAAGCACTTGACAGTTTGGGACCAAGGTGAGGTTACTTCCTTTATTAATTTTCCCACGAACTCATGTGGTTTATTTGTTGCCTGAGACACTTTCTGCCTGGGCAGTTCTAAAACCAACCAGGTCTTTAAATTTCCACTTGTGAATATTTAGACATAAATATCAAAAAAAAAGTTGTAATTTCACTTTTTCTAAAGGGTCATATATGCTAGTTTCTGTCACTAATGAGTAGATGCTCTATTAAGTCAACAATATGAATCTGATTTCATGTGGGTTTTTCCATCATGAATTTCAGTATGGTTTTAACTGTTATTAAGGATCAGCCAGGGTTTCATCTAGCCTTTAAGTTCTAAAGGCTGGCAGCACAGCAGTATGTAAGCAACCCCACCACATGCAAGAAGGCTTCTTTGCATTAGGACTGAACAAGGCCAATTCTCAGAGAGATGTACTGTTAATAGAGACTAATTATTATTGTTTATTGAAACTCAACTTTCTCCTGCTTTCCTAACTATGTAAACTAAAATACCAATAAGAATTCCCCTTTTATGCATTTACTTTCATAACTTTTTAAACACTTTACTCATACAGTAAGTACTCAAGGGAAAAAATGCATGTGTGTGCACGCACACACACATATACATATACAAAATAAATGATGACCTTGCATGATTTTCTTAAGTTGTTTGAGCTTCATTTCTTTCATTCTAAAGCCGAGGTAATTGTCTTACCTTCTTTCAGAAGGGAATATAGCTTTAGCAACTTATTACCAATGTGCTGCATAAGTGTCTAGAATCATGGGTATCCAGTTTGTTGATGACCACAAATCAATCCGGTGCCCAGCATAAAAAACCTAATTGACAGTAGATTGTTTCCCACTCACAGAGACCGCATGTGTCAGAGGAGAACTGGGCCCACAGAAGATTTCCATGGCCCTATTTTTCAGAAGAAGCAATCCAGACCTTTCTTCTAAGGTTTCTGTGTGGACTCACACTTGAATCCCCAGCTTCCCATCAGCAGAGCAAGAGGCTCCTTTGTACCTGCGAGGATCTCTGCTTTGTATTCCCCAGAGGCTGTGGGTGTTCAGGGACTCTGTGTGTCTTCCAAAGTAATTTGGCACCACGCATTATTTCTTAAAAGGGAGAATCAGGGAGCTTTCCTAGGGTTTTGTTATTTAATAGAGACTATAACCCGAAGCTAAGACGCAGTAAGATGACTAAGCTAAAGCATCAGTGTGATGATCACTGACATCTGTGTTTGACATATAATAGGTGCTGGAAAGAAAATGTCTTGTAGAAATAACACCACCTTTATATTTTTATTCTTTTGTAAGATAAAGTCATTTTATATTGCAATATAAAGTGAGATCATTTACTACAGCTTTTCAGTGGCTGCTGTAGGAAGCATAAGGTCACAAGAGGGCAGCAGAAGAAAATGTTAGATATGAAAATAACAATCTATAAGTTATCAAGGGTTTATGAGGTTGGGTGGGTGGGGGTATTGGAAGAAACGGGGAGCTAATATCAGGGGCTCAAGTGGGAAGAGAATACTTTGAATAGGATGACGGCAGCAAATGTGCTTGACATACTACATGAATGTACAGAGTCTGATAAATGTAAACCCCGCCCAATAAAAATATTAAAATTTTTAAAAAGAAGAGCTGTAATTCAGCATTCTTCAAATTAGTCTCCTTTTGCTCTTTTATTCTGCCTCAAAATGATCCTATAAATAAAAACAGAATGACTGTATGGCATTTCTGAGGCTTAAATCTTTATGGAAACCAATTGTCTCATCTTTCTATCATGAAGCATCATTAATGTAAAAAGTAACCAAATATTAGGTTCTGAAATCCTGGATTTTTTTTTTACAATAGGATGTAAGCTGTCATTCCAGCTACACAATCCAAAGTGGTTATGTGGTGGGCTGCTCAGCACAAGGTCAACATTTCAAAACGTCTGGTGCTTCTGCAGGAGAACCATGAGGTTGTCCCTGCAGGTAGACTCAGTCTTAGAAACTCAGGGACAGATCACTCCGCCTGCCAGGTTTGACGGCACTGCATTTGTATTTTTGTTAGCTAGCAGCTGACTATGGAAATGATGATCAACTGTTCATTATCAAGTTTAAGTTGCAGCTGAGGGAAATTAGAACTAGCTCGCCAGAGCTAAAGTATGACCTTGAGTATTTAGCATGTGGATTTAGAGATTAACTCAAGAAGAGTTTGGATCGATTGAACACTAATGATCCCAAATCAGACAAATTAAGTGGCCATATCAACAAATCATGCATGAAGAAAGCAAAAGGTGATTTAAAAAGAAAGAAGAAAGGATCAATATGACTATCAGAAGATATTCTGAAGTTTGCTTTTAAACATAGAAGAGCTAAGGAAAGGATGAAATAAATGAGTTGAACAGAAGACAGCAATGGGTGGCTCACGAAGACAAAGTATTAGAATGAAACGTGACAATATGTAGAAACAGAAAACTAAAGGGGAAGACCATCCTCAGGATCTGCCAAGTTGAAACAACTGAAGAAAATACCCAAGCCTCAACCCTGGGGAATTCTATGGGCAAAATATTCTACAGCACAGAACATACTTAAAATGGGAAGAAATGCATCATCACTGTACCCCCCCCCCCAAATTAGTTGATATTCACTCATTTCAGGAAGTAACACTGAAGAACTGACAGTATCAAAGGAGGATGTATTAACTACACTAACACATAGCTAATTAAAAGAAGCTTCAGGGCTGACAGAATATGGACTTGGGCATTTCAACAAATAGGAGCAATTCTGGAATGATGCTTTGTAGTATGGAAGATAGCTAGCTACCAAACCAACCAATTGAAAAGAATCATATTTGGATCTATTGCACAGACAGGCAATGCAAGACAAGGTGGAAATCATTGAGCAGTATCATTAATATGACAAGTAAAATGTTGCTGAAGATCATTTGGAACGAGTTGCAGCAATGCAGCCACAGGAATTGTAGGAATTCAAGCTCAAGTTGGAAAATAGAGCAAAAGATATCATTGCTGATGTCAGATGAATTTTGGATGTTGTAGAGTGCCACAAAGATATTTAGATCTATTTTAATGACTATGCAAAGGCATTTGACTCTGTGGATTATAATAAATCATGATAGCATTGTCAAGAATGGAAATTGCAGAGCATTTTAATTGTGCTCAGGCAGAAGCTTTATTCAGAAAAGAGGCTAGCATTTCAATACAATAAAGGGATGCTGTGAGGTTTGAATTCAGGAAAACTGTGCCTGAGAGTGGTGTCCTGATGGCGTACTTATTCAATCTGCACGTTGTGTAACTCACAGAAGACAGACAGTGTGCAGGAGAACGCAGCATTAGAATTGGAGAGAGATGACCACTTTGTAAAGTACAGGTGGCATGGCTTTGCTTGCTGAGCGTGAAGAGCATTTGAAGTACTTCCTAACGAAGAGCCAAGACTACAGATTTCAGTGTGAATTATACCTCAATGTGAAGGACAACAAACATGCTCCCAACTGCACCAATGAGAAAGCTCATGATGAGCTCCAAAAAGTTGTCCTTGTTAAAGACATCAGTTTACTTGGATCCACAATGAATATTCATGGAATCAAAGGTAAAAAGGCAAAGTATGTATGGAAAATCTGCTCCAAATTTCCTCTTAGAAGAGTTCAAAACCAGATCTCACTGTGAGGACTAGGAATATGCCTGACCCACCACGGTATTTTCAATCGCCTCATATGCATGTGAAGGCTGGACATTGAATACAGAAGGAATGGCCAGAAACAATCCACATATTTGAATTATAGTATGGGTATTGAACACAGAATATATATATATACACATATATGTATGTATATGTATATATATATATATATATATCATGGCCTGCTGACAGAAGGAAACAGATCATTCTTGGTAAAAAAGTTAGGTGGATTTCTCTATATTAGGAAGGATAGCCAACCTTTCTCTCAGATGCTTTGGACATGTGATGATCAAAAAGAACCCGTCCCTCGAGGAGGATGTCATCTTGATAAAGTAAGTTGTGCAAGACCACGGAGTGGATAACTACTCATAGCAACCCTGGAAACAATGGAAGGAAATAGTGCCTGATCCTGTGCCAGCCTCACAAGAATTGCATTTGAGCCTGTTGAGGCAGCCACTGTGTCAATCCATTTTGTTAAGGGTCCTCCTCTTTTTCAACGATGTTCTACTTTATGAAGCATAATTTCCTTTTCCAGGGACTAGCAGCTTTTGATAACATATCCAAAGTATATAAAGTAAAATGAAACTCCAAGCTCACTGCCAAGGAGTCCTGGCTGATGGATAGAGATCCCTATGGGTTTCTGAGACTGTAACTGATAGACCAACACAGTGGTTGTTGTGTCCCAGTGTTGCTGGAAGCTGGAAGTGCATGAACAGCAATGAACAAAATCAAATGAGTAAAATACACATTTTTGGTTTATTTTTCTATAGTTGATACCTTATTAAGAAGAAACGAAAAGATCCAGATCAACTCTGATCTGCCTATGAGGACTAAGTGAGTGTGAAAAGTTCTATAACCACGACTTTTCCAAATGGAAGTATAGAGAAGAACAAGAAGGTTAATGCTGAATGTAATGAACTATTGATTAGAAAGAGGAACTATTTGGCACAGCCCTTTGGTTTATGCTCATGCGAATGTGGTTAACCACATGCGAATGTGGTTGAGAGGGGTATGTTCTGTCCATGTGTGATTTCCCGATGAGCTAATAGTAAGACTAGATTCTTTGTACCAAGGGATTATGTAGGCTTCTCCATCTTTCATTGTAAAACAAGATTGATAGAATGTTAAAACTCAGGAAGAAAGCAAGAGATTATTTAGGGAACAAATATGGCCAAGTGTTTTTTAGTCAACTTGACTAGGTCAACTTATAGGGAGGTAAACGAAATAGCCAAATGTCTGCTTATTAGGCTTAATTTTTATTTACTTATATTTTCATTTGTCCTTTAGATGTGTACTTGGCATCTCCAAAATGTAGACACAGACTCTATTGTCGTTTAAAATGCCCTTTAAGGGGCTAGTTTACAATAAGTATTAGAGCTTCTAAATGTGAAGTTGTACTCTAAAGGATAATGACTATATGTTTCTTATCTTTATTTCTAGTAATTCAGCCAAATGGCTTCCATAAGGATTTAAAGCTAGCATTGATTATTTCTGAGTAAATTATCTTACTCAACAGCTTTGAATTGAGAAAGAGCGCCATTTGTATAGAAAGATCCATAAACTATCTAATAGAAAGTAATCAATATTTCCTCAGGAAGAATCCTGGTGATGCTGTATGCTAAGCAATTGGCTAATTACTGAGAGGTCAATGATTCAAAATCACCCACTGCTTTGAAAGCAAAAGGTGAAAGCGTTTTCTCTGGTGAAGATACACAGTCTTAGAAACACTGAGGTGGGATTCCAACACTGTCACTATGAATTAGAATTAATTGATTCAGTGGGTAATTTCTGATGAAGGATTTTGAGGAAAGGCAATTTTTTTTGTTTTATTTTGTTTTTTAGGGGGGACATCACTGCCTTCTGTTGGTGGGAGTATGAGGCCCAGCCTTGCTCCTGGAGAGCTGCTGCTGGATTTGAACCGCCAACCCAGTGGGCACACAAACACTACGCCACCAGGGCTCAGCCCAGAAAGGCAATGTTATAACAGGGCAGTATGATATGTGCAAAGAGCTAGCAAAAGGAGGCTGAAAACTCAGATCAATCACGGTCAATAAGGAAAGTTTAAATTGGTAGGAGCAAAGTTGACACACATTTCTTTTCTAATCTTTGCTCCTAGTTCCATTTTTTTCCCTATTTCATCCCCTTTTTTTCAACTACCAGATTCTGCCTATAGCTCTATCAACTCTACATTCCAAAGTGTCTTTTAAATGGTCCTTCTTTCCTGGTAAACTCAGACCATGGACTCTCCAGTAACTTTTTTTTCTCCTCTTGGGCATGCCATATTATCACATGAAAGTGAAAATGCTTTAGGAAACAGGTCAAGGCCTCCCTTTAATGTCTAATGCCTTTTCTTAAACTTCTGTAAGTGTTTATCCTGATAACTTTATTTGGTCATTGCTTTTATCATCTTCTGGCCCAAGATTTTTCCTTTACTATATTTTCTCCCGCTTCTGACACCACACTGGTGATCGCATCAGCAACTTGCCAGCTTTACCAGCTCATTCCTCCACCCTTCCTCCATCCGAGTCCTAGAATGAAGTCAGAAAGTTACAGCAGTGACTCGTGTAAGGGATATGAAATTGCAAGTTCCATAAAGAAATGTCTAGAGACAAATTCCTCTAAGTTATAAGGGAGGTGTCCTGTGCTACACCCAAAATTCGAAGAGCAGCAGCAACTTAAGTGCTGTTTTCACCTAATGGTGCAAAGGACCCAGAGTCACAGTAAATACAGCCTGGGCTCTACACAACAGAGATGTGAAGTTTCCATTCCAAGTGGCAGAAGAAAAAGTAAAAAAAAGAAAAACAAAGAAATTCTGCCAATGGGTATTGTATGTGAACTTGGCATCTAAACAAGGGCTGAGTTAAAGATACAGCAATATTAACAATGAAAATTCATAATTCCCTTCTTGTATGTAGTTTAAAACTAAATGATCATAATTCAGAATGAACTCCAAAACACCTATCCACAACAACAATCCCAATGTGTCCAGCTCATAATCCCCCAAGTCTGGGAAGATAACCATCTAGAGCCTGGGGGACATAGATGTTAGACGTTGGACTGCTAATCAAAAAGTCAGCACTTCAAAACTACCAGCCGCTCCGTGAAAGAAACACAGGGCTTTCCATTTTCATAAACACTTCGTGTTGGAAAGCCACAGGGGCAGTGCTACCCTGCGGCCCTCACAGGTTCACTGCTAATTGGAATCAACTCCATGGCAGTGAGTGTGGTTTTTGTTTGTTTGAGCTGTTACAGATGTAACAGCTTTGTTTGTAGAGCTGTTACAGATGTAATTAACTTAAGATATCCTGATAAAAGAGATGGTCCTGGATTATGCAGGTGGGTCCTATATGCATTCAAAGTGTCCCTGGAAGGGAGGAAGAGAGGGAGTTCAGATTTATAAGCCAAGTGAAAATGGAAACAGAAATTGATATATAAAGTTCCAGGCCAAAGACTGCCAGAAGGTACTAGAAGCTGGTAGAAAGGGTAGAGATCCTCCCCAGGGACTGTTTAAGGGAGCATGACATTGCTTCCATCTTGCTTTCAGAGTCGGGCCCTCTGGAACTGTGAGAAAATTGATTTCTGTTCTTTTAATTATTTTTAAATGTAATATCAAGTGTGTGGCAATCTGCAGAGCAGAAATTGGAAGTAATATACTAAAACACTATAAACATGAGAAAAATCCAATAAAATGCTTTTATGTGTTCTTTCTTCTTTTGTTGCCTTTCATTGATTTCCTTGTACAATAGTCGTGATGTAGAATTTCACCTGTCTTTTCAAAGGTATAGAAAAGTTAATGAATAGTCTTCAAGATGCACGAGTAGCCTAAAGCATCTCTCTCACCCTCACTGCCAGCAAGTCAGTTCTAACAGAGCAATCCTATAAGCCAGGGTCAAATCGCTCCAGGGGGTTTCTGAGTAGAAACGACTGCTGGCTTTACAGGAGGGGAAAATCTCATCTTTCTCCCATGGAGTAATTGGTGGTTTTGAACTGCTGGTCTTGTGGCTAGCATCCTAATTAGCAGCCCACTACAAACCACTGTGGGTTCTTAAAGCATGTCTAGCTTACAAGAATGCAGAAGTCTTTAAAAATATGACTATGGATGAGATGTATGCAATGTGCATTTGTGGTTGCAAGAGTCCTTCCCATTCTGCCTCACAGGAACCCTAGGTACAACACTAGAGTTTACTAATAACTGGACATCTCTAGAGAATGAAAGTCTGGCTTTGAGTCAGTGCATGGGGATAATAACATTAAGTCCATTGCTATGGGTCAGACATTTGATTGATAGACAAGAAATGGAGAGATAATTAGAGAATATGAGAGAGAGTGAACGACAGAAATGGAGAAGATGGATTTCTCATGAACTTTCTATGGTAAGTGTAGGGCTTGCTGTGTAATTTGTTGGACCAAAACAAAATGTAAATATGGAAAGATTCATGTTATTGAAAACAGACACAGATAGCATCTGTGCTGAAAAAATCTTCCCCCTCCTCCCACCTCTTATATACTTTTAACATTAGCAATGGGGCGTCAGAGCACTCACCAACCTAAGGAGAGGGTATTGTTTATATTTCCACAGGAAAGGAGGAGTGAGAGTAGGCCTTGAGGTGATGTTCCTCTCAGAGCAGCTTGTTCCTAGAGATGACTGCAGGGCAAGCCTCAGTTGGAGACTGAATGTTCTCCCCCCAGCATGACAGCACTACAGAGGACAGCCTGGAAGAAATGGCTGGGGAGCACAGCCAGTCTGACCTACCCACGTGGGGTGGGGGCAAATCAAGAGGGGAGTGCAACAGACTGGTGATGGGGAGGAAGCCACAAAGTCCCCAGGAATCTTCATTGTAGACTTCTGACTCAGGAAGGTGTGTGTGTGGGGGGGCAGCATTAGTCATGCCATCTGCAAGGGTTGGGGGTTCAAACAAGGAAGGTCACACTGAAAGGTGTAAGAGCAGGGAGGGGATGGGAACGGGGGTGGGGGGCAGGTCTAGACTGCTCCATCCCTGACCGCGGCAGTGGGGACTTTTAGGAAGCCCACCTTTAGGACATGAATGCCAAAGATGGAAAGGCCATATGTGATGTTAGGTTAACAGAACCTGGGATATGTAACCCTGAAAGGAATGAGGACTGCACTGATGGCTTATAACGTGTCCTCTTTATTTAACAGAGAGATGTTTATCTGCTCTATGTCGGGTTCCCTGTGAGACTTGTGGCTATATATTTTTTCTTTCCAGTGTTTATGCAAGATAGGGAGGATAGGCATTGCTATAGAAACATCAAAAGGACTGACAGTTCCTGAGGGGCATGGAAGGGAAGGAAGTGGGCAGAGGTGAGTGGTGAGCCAATAAGGATGGGCACAAGGGAATAGTAAGGGTCCTAAAACTGATGCTGAGGAGGGTGTGTATGATCTGACCATGTATGATCAATCGAATATATATGTGAGAAGAATCGATGAGAAGTGAACAATGGATAAACATGATAATGGGGGAGAGAGGGGGAAAGAAAAAGGGGAAAAGGAGAGCTGACATCAAGGGCTCAAGTAGAAAGAAAATACTTAAAAAATGATGATGATAACCTATATACAAATGTGCTTGATACATTACGAAGCTAGAGACAGGGACAGTGGGGTATCCCTCTCATGCCTACCTGGAGAGGGGATGGAAGGAATCAGGAGAGTATTACCCACCCATGAAGATCCTCAAATTACATGCTCCAATTCAGATCCCAAGCCAGGTGGAGTGCAATGGGGCAGCTCAGACTAGGCCCAGATAGGCTAAATTCAGCCAATGGGGTCAACCAATGTTTTCAACCACATCTCCCCAGTCAGAGAGCTGAAATACCATGAAGTGGGAAGGCTGTCTTCTTTTTACTCTGCTCCTGGTCAGAGGCAGGTAGGAGGTCCTTGAGCACCGCAGGACATGGGCAGGACCCCTCAGCGCTGGGCCTGCTTAGGACCCACATGCACCCCTGCCAGGTATTTCTGGGTCCCACAGCCTCCCGCTCTCTTCTCTCTCTCTCTCTCTCTCTCTCTCTCTCTCTCTCTCTCACACACACACACACACACACACACACAGTGTCCATTTGTGCCTGCAGCTCACACTGACCTCACTGCACTGACCTCACACTGACCACACTGACCTCTTGCTGCACAAGAAGGTACTCTTGTCCAGTTGTGAACCAGTGCAGCTTCCCTTTAGTCTGGCTCTCTTCCCTGAAATAGCATGTATTCTTTTGAGATAGTAAAACCTAAAACTTCTGTCCTTCATAAAAACTCACTTGGAATACAAACCAGGCTTGGGCATGAATTCTTTCTCATACAAAGCCAAGAAACAAGACATTACCACTTAAGAAATCTCACAAATGCAATTGATGTATACAAGCCTCCAATGAAATGATTGACATACAAAAAAATAATAAATAAAAATTCATTTTTTCAAACAAAAAAGAAAAAGAGGAAAGAATGAAAATATATTTTGTGTGTATGTATGCATGCACATATATAAATATGTGTACTTGTTTGCATATGTGTATATATAAGTAAATTCAACAAGGAAGCAGGGACTTTGGGCCTCTGGTTAAATCTTGCCTAGTACTGGAACAGTCTTTTCTAGTAATGTGACATTGTATGATTCTTATGCTCCTGACATAATTGCTGAAGTCAAAATGGGTGCATAAAGAAATTGGTGAAGAAAGCTGATGGTGCCTAGATATTAAAGGGAGTCTTAAGGGCTTGTGGTTAAACAGGCAGCCATTTATCTGGGAAGCAACAAAGCCCACAGGGAGGAAGCATACCAGCCTGTGTGACCATGAGATATCAACATTATTGGAAGTTCAAAATGAAGCAACCAAATTGATGTGAAGGAGTGTAGATATAGTAGAGACCCAAAACCCCACTACAAGATAATTGGACAATCCCCCACAGAAAGACCACACAGAATGGATGATGAATCCAGGGTGTCTACACTGATGAACCATGTTAACTATCCTCTGTTCTTTATTCTGTCCCTTACTATTATGGTTTTTATTCATTTTGCTTCTTTAATCATGTTAGATTTGCACATGGTCATTTGTATCTTTAAGATTACTTGGTACATGAAGTCCAAGATAGATAATCCTTCAGAAACAGTAACAGGAGTAATGATTCCCTGAGGGTAGGAGAGAGAGGGAAGGGGGATCTAAGGAGCTGATAGCAATGATGACTGAATAATCTCACTCCATGGGATCAAACAACAGAATTATATATGAATGAGTACATTGGATTGTGTAAGATGTGGCAAAAAAATTTTAACTATTATAGGGCAAAAATAAGAGGTCCTGGGGTGTGGGGCAGGAGAAGGAGCTGTTATCAAAGAGTTCAAGAAGAAAGTAAACATTTTGAAATGGATTGTGGTAGCAACTGTATGGCACTGCTTGATAGGAATATGGAATGTTATGCTATCTGTAAGAGCTCCCTATAAAATGATTAAATGAAAACATTATAACAAAAATTAAGAATGTTAAGAAAGTAAGAGAAAACCAATAAACCTGGCACAGAACCCTTGTAAGTGTAAACTGAGTGAGTCACACAACAGTGAAGCACTTCTGGGGTTGGTAGGTACCATTTCCCATGTGACTCCCTCCTCTATGGCCTGCATCTTCCTTGGTTACTACTAAAACTCCGAGACAAAGCATAGAACCTGTCATAAAAAGGATATCAGGCGCATAGTTTTTGAAAGGATGGCCAGAGAGATATATGGCAAATCATATTTTTCATTCTAAAGAACAAGTATAGACTTTAACATAAGCCTTATCAGCATTTCAATTAATGTAGGAGACAAACAGATTTACTTCTTGGAGTTGATTTTTTTTAAAAGGAAGAAAAGAAAGTCATAGGCAAAACTTAAAGTAATAATAGAGTTGGAATACTCCCATGTTACTTTGTAAAATAACTTCAGATTGAAGGAGAAAGCAGCAGCATCGACATGAAAGTAAATAAGCAATTTTTCTTAATGTCTTAAAAACAGATTTCATGGTCCATTGGAAACAAAGAAAATAACAAAATAGAAAAATCAATGACTAGTGACATGATTTATCACTATTGATAATACGTCTACGGTTCTCTACACATCTTTTCAATTATCTACAAAAGTTTCTAAGTTAATGATTTAAACACGGTGCTTGTGTGTGTACAGTTTAAAATCTGAAAATTTTATTATGGAAGTGTGAAACATAACTGGCAAACTTTCCCCCATAAAATGTGATTAAAATATTTAAATGTCTACAGTGATCAAGCTAAATGATCAAACTTTGAAGTACTGGAAATTATTGCAAAGAAACCGGAAAAGATACAAACATTAAATAGTTCATTGAAGAAAAAGGGACATGCTTACTTATTAAACTTGAAAGCTTGGTGAAGATCTTTTATAAATATTCTGTTTCACAGGCTATAGATCTAGCATTTATTAAAGTCATGCTACTTTAACTGGTCTTGTTAGGTTTCTGGGATGGTTTACCTAGGTTCATGCTTCCCGCTGAAAGAATTCACAGGGCAGAAACACTTTTGTAAATCTAAGTAACTTTTATGAGGGAACGGGAAGTTTCCAGTGATACATTCTCAGATAGCACATACTATTTCTGGAAAATGTTCAAGGGAGGCGAGGGGTGTGTGGGGGAAAGTTCATGACCAAAGATGTCTACTTCAGAGGAGCACAGTGGAGTGATCCCACCCTCCAACCTGCCAGTGAGCGCCTGAAAGAGAGCTGCCTCCCCTCTGTCTGCTGTTTATCCCCTCCTAACCCCCTTAGGGAGGATAGGTTGAGAGTATTAACCATTTTTAGTGGCAAGGTTCAGGTGCACCTGCGACATTGGTGCCTAGTGTGTGCACAACTTGACTTCCACCTGTGCCTAGGTGACCTTGGTCTGTGTGTGCCCAGCTTTGAATTGTCCGGTCAGGTCCCTAAGGTGTGCCTGGTTCCTTCCAACCCCTTCCTTGTGGCATGGCCAGCAAATTTTTGTTTAGTGTAGGCATTCAGTACAGACAACCACCTCTATCCCTAATCTTCCTACCTATCAATCTCATCAGTTTATATTTCTCAATGTCAGGTAAAAGATAATAAAAATACCAGCTACAGTATGGAAACACCCTAATGAACTAATTTTACTCTTATTATGAAAATGCCACTTGTTATAAAACAAAAACCACTGAGCATTGCTTAGACAGAAAATTTGAGACCAAAAAGATGAATCTGCAAAACATGTGAATTTGAATATTGATTTACATAGTTCAGATGTATTTCATACCAAGGACTGACCTCAACCACCTTGATCCTGAGACCAGATCTAGGTGATGCCTAGAAACCACTGGAGACTACTCTACAAGGAATCACAGCAGAAGGTCGTAGGGAGAGGGAGAGAAAAACATGGATTTAAAATCAAAAGCATAAAGAAGACAAGGCCTACTGATAAGTGCTTGACATAATGGATGTATGTGTGGATTGTGATGAGTTGTTCTTAGTGCCACTGTCGAAGTGGCTCTTCACCTGGCAACATAAATTGTTTTCTTTTGGTGTTCTCAAAAGACAAACTTTTTGGATTTAAATCCCAGCTCACCCTCTTATGAGTTGTATACCCAAATCATTGGACAACCCAGTGCTTTCCTTTCTGGATGATTTTACTTCTGCATTTACCAACTTGGGTCATTGTAGGATAAGTTCCCAAAGTTGTTTGGTCTACCACCATCTTTTCAGAAAAAAAAAATTATTCAGTGCCACCTGGCAATTAAGAACTTTGATACTATAGACTATAATCCAGAATAAAGTGTAGGTATTTGCTTTTGTATCAACCCCCACCCCCCTCCTAAGTTCCAGTGCCCACCTCTTTTACCCCCTCCAGGGAATGATATCACTCACTTTGCAAAAAAAAAACAGTTGTAAGGAATTGAATAAACTTCTCTAAAGAGTCTGATCATATGTGATATATTGCTAGCCATGATCAATGTTGAAGGCAAAAATTACCATGATCATTCTACCTACTGTGGCCAGGATATGTGGGTTGAGAGATTTTAAGGGAAGATAGGCCTTTAAAGGGGTGCCCTGAGTACAAAACAATGAGCTGGTGCTACTATAATTGGTAAGCAGTGGTAAAGCCTGGATTTCAATCGATGGTCATGGACTTGAGATGGGGAGGGGAGGCTTCACAAATATAAGGGGGAAATGGAAATAACAGATCATGGAATTTTTCCACTTGCTTTTTTAAGTCCCCTCATATACTGTACAGTTTTCCAGCCCCCACCTCACCCATGATTTTAGCCTAGAAATGTTGTTATTGTCAGATGAATCTGAGCTGTCATTTGTTCCATACCAACCCAAATGACCTCAGGAATACAGTAGAAGGAAGCCGACTTGGGTAGATCCATTTGGACTCTGATGGAGTAAAAGAGAGAAGGAATTGTTAATGTTGACCAGAGAGAGGCTGGCATGATGAATTTGTTCTTGATATCTCCATGAGAGCGAGGAGAGAGGTGGAGACTATAACTGATGGAAAGAATTGGTGTTGTGTGGTTTGTCTGGTTAACAAGAACTGGAAGGAGAGAAACCCTTGGTAACTTGACACCACCGCTAACTTCAGTGTAGCTCTCTCTCTCTCTCTCTGGAAAAGGATTGAGGATCACTAGGAGAAAGGGCGTGGCCAATAGGAAGGATAAAGCAAATTGTGATGGGTGGGGCCACTAGGGGCATGGTGGGCGTGTCCTAGGTACCCAGCAGTCCTGGTGTCCATCTGAACCAGCGGGGAGCGAGCGCAAGGGGCGCCCAGAAAATCTGCGACATGTGCCTGTATTGTAGGGGGGATGAGACTACCCAAGTCAACCCCGTGAGTCCTGAGACACTTTACCGCTCTGCTCTGAGTCTTGTGCTCCTGGGTAATTGGGTCTGGGTTTGGATGAAGGATTAAGAATGAGCATAGATTCTAGGCTGCAGAACTGAAGGCAGGGGGATGACAGGGGTAGAGGGTGAAGCTGGCAGGGAGGAGAAAACCCCCACAATGCACTGTCTTGGATTCAATAAGCACGTGTTTCTGATGAGACCCTGGAGAGGGCTTGCGGAGATGCAGTGTTGGGGACTGGGATAAAGTTCTCGATATCCAGATGCAGATGATGTTTTATGAATTAAAAGACAAAAACAAAAAACACTGGGAGCAAAATGAGAATACTGAAAGTTTGATGGAAGCTCCATTAAACTAAGGACAAGCTTTCTGTGCCTCAGAAAACCACCCAGCCTCTTGGGACTTCTCAATCACCCCAGTTTTCTGGGGCTTTGGAAGGCAAGGTTAGAGACTCGCTCATGACCACTGAGTGATTTATATCCACTCTAAACATTTTACAGGACAGAGGAGAGTTACCCTTGTGGGCCTCCAAGACTGTAGCTCTTAATGGGAGAAGAAAGCCCCATCTTTCTCCGAAGAAGGGGCTGGTGGTTTGGAACAGCTAAGCTTATGGTTGGTTGCCAAATGCACCATCCACTCACTCCTCCAGACTCCTTATTTTAGAGACCGTCTAAAAATGTAATCCCTTGGACAAGGACATGGTGGTACCATGAAAATCAAGTGTCGACAGAAATATCAATTTGTGAATATCTCATGCATCCTACATTCCAGCATAAAATACAGTGCAGGAAGGTCAGCCCCAGATCATTTATTTCTCGTAGTCCATCCCTACGCCCTGATACTTTTGCCTCAAATGATGTTCTCCTTATCAACAGACCTCTTGTAGGTGAGGTCTTACCAAAAAGTAGGATAGGCTTCATATAACTAATTTTTATTTTTGTCTTCTTTATGTTTTTACACGTTATATAGGAAGGACCAAGAAGAAGGGATCCTATAGCTCTCAATAGGAAACAGGTAAAATTTAAATAAATAATTTGATTCTGGTTATTACAAAACTGTACTTTTCATTTCATGTATGACTGAAAAAGCATGATATAATTTTAAAGAGCAATACACTTCTGCAATACTGTTAGAAGGGGTCATAACTAGTGTGACCTTAGGGTTTATATTCTTGACTTTTACTGCATCCTTTGATGTATAAGAATGGATACAGCATTTATAAGTTGTAAGGCAGAATAATAAAACACATCTTCAGTGTCAGAATTAAAGCACTGTGGGAATCTTTGAACTCAGAAAAGCCTTGTAGGCATTCTTGAATTATCAAGGAACTACTCCCCTGCATTTTTCCCAAAGGTCACCGCTGTCATGAGTCTGTTTATAAGTCTTATCCTTCTCCTTTCATGTTTTTGTCACTTACCCACCATTAACAAAATTGTGTGTTTTCATTGGTTTCAAAACTGTGGAGAGGATCCAAGAGAATGTAGTGAGTGTGATTAACTCTTCTCATTAATTTTGGAAATGTATTTCTATTTATTGAGATAGTTCTACTTCTTTTATTTATATGGTTGCTTAATACTTCATTGTGAAATAAATCACAGCTCACTGACCTGTCCTGTTCCCCTGAGAACACTGCATTGGATTCACAGGGCTGAGACAAATATTCCAGTAGAGATCGTCTTTGCCATTATTCCAAGTTCATTTGGTTATATAGCTAGGAATAGAATACTTGGCTCTTTAAGGAAAACACCTTTTTTTCATTGTTATAAGGTAATGTCATATTGTCTTCAGAGAAGGTGTTTCCAGCTGTGTATATCTTGCTATGTATATCTTCTCCCCTACAACACTGCACCTCATTACTATCATATTATTCTAACTAGATTGGCTAAAGCACTCATGTTTAAATGAGCGGGATGAAAAATCCATGGAAAATATTTATTAGCTAAGAAGAAACTATACGTGAATTTCAACTTTTTTTGTTCACCAAAATAAATGCATCATAACCTGTTATGACATGTATGATTGAGTTTGCAGCAGTCACAAGATTAAGACATAAGCTTGAAAAGAATTACATGAAAGCTGATAAAATTGAAACAAGAACAAATATCAAATTTCTGGTGAAACTTGGAAGGAAGAATGATGAAATTACTGATGCCTTGTGATAAACTTCTGGGAACAGTACTTCAAAGAAGCCTAGCAGCTTACGAATAAATAACTCATGTTCAGAATGGATTAGGCACTGATAAAAAAGAAACTTGCAGATCCACATCAATTTTTAAAAATCATCTTGTTTTTACCATAGCTGAAGTGATGAAACATGGCTCCACTCATTTGATCATGAAGGCAAAGCAAAATCAAAACAATGATGCCAACTGTTCAAAGTAGTCCCATCAAAACAAAAGCAGACTGGCCAAGAGCAATAGTCATGGCAACATTTGGGGGGCTACTTACAACCTTTTGCTTACTGATTTTCTGGAGGGTCAGCAAGCGGTAAGAATGACTTGTTATGGACGACTTTGTAGACAGTCGTCCTACACTTTCACAGAAAAATGCCCAGGAGAACATTACTAGAGTTGTTTCTGATCATGTCAGTCATCAGACTAGGGCAATTTTAGGAGAAAACATTAAGGAAATCATTAGACATCCACTTCAGAAACTTGAATTTGATTCCTTATCACTTCTTTTTTGTATTTTACTCTTAAAAATATTTCAGACACCTATTTTTCTCCAGTTATTGATGCAGAAAAGACAACATCGACATGCGTAAATTCTCAGGACCCATAGTTCCTTAGAGATGAACTGTGGTATCATTGCTTGCAAAAGTGTCTTACATATGGTGAAATTTAGATTGACAGCTTCTAAGTTAATTTTTTTTTACTTTTAATTCCATCTTTTCACAAACTTTCTGAATATTCCTTGTTGCCATACAACAAAGATCTAGAAAGTTGTGAGTATTTGAAATATTTAAGAATAAATAAGAACACACATAAATTTTTATTTCTTTTAATCAGAAGAGCATTTTACTGGGGGTTCTTGTAGCTCTTCTAACAATCCATGCATCAATTGTATCAAACACATTTATATATATGTTGCCATCATGATTTTCTAGACATTTATTTTCTATTGAGCCCTTTGTAACAACTCTTCTTTTCTCCACTCCCAGAACTTTTGATAAATCTTAAATTATTATTTTCATATCTTATACTGACAACTGTCTCCCTTCCCCCATGTTTTCTTTCGTTCATCCCCCTGGAGAGGGTGGTGGGGGTGGTGACGTGCAATCATTGCCTCTACCCCTTCCCTTCTGCTATCACTACTCCCTTTCCTCTTCCTGGATTCCATGTGTGGTGAGCTCTTATCCCTTATCTGTACTTGTGCACATGCTCCAGTCTAGCTCGCAGTGAAAGACAGTAGTGGAGTCGTGATAGTGGGGGGTGAAGAAGCCTCAAGTACCCAGTGGAATACTGTGTGTTTCATCAGTGCTTTACTTTTCATCAGTGGTTACTCATCTCTTCCTTGTGACTCTTCTCTGTGGGAATGTCCCATTGTCTACAGATGGGCTTGGGACCTCTGCACTGACCCCATCATTCTCAAAAATATGGTTTTTGTTTGTTGTTTGTTTGTTTTGGTTCGTCTGATGCTGTTACTCAGTTCCATCAATCCCTCATGATTGCAGAAGCCATGATTGCATGGGTTTCTTCCATGTTGACTTGTTGCTTCTCTGCTAGACGGTAACTTGTTTAACTTCAAGCCTTTAACATATGAGACACTCTACCCTTTAATAGCTGGGCACCATCCATTTTCTTCACCACAATTCTGTCTTCAGCAATAATGTCTGGGAGAATAAGCATCACAGAAAGCCAGATTGTAAGAACAAAGTGTTCTTGCATTGAGGGAGGGTGTGAGCAGTGGCACTAAGTCTGTCTACTACCTCAGTTTATTGCCATATAAATATATGTGCCTGGCTAGCCCAATACCTCTATTTTTATGAGCTAATGTACCTACACATATACCTCTAGCCATAGCTTTGTTTCCTAGATTGTTCTTCTGTTTTCTTTCACCATAAGGTACATAGATTTTGTTTTCTTATACCTAGAAAGGAAACCCCTTTAATGTTTTAAAATGAAAATTCACTTTAAAATAAAAGTAAAGCTATCTATCCACAAATCATACACCTATGTAAATAATATAAACTATTGGTGTAATGGGAATCAAGATTAAATTCCACAACCCTCCAGATTTGTCAATATATTTTGCATGTGTTTGTTTCTTTTCACCTATCAATCACACATTTCAAATAAAGGTTTCTCCTAGCTATGCAAACCATATGTACAGGTTTGTTTCAGATTAGCACAAACTCAGAATTACAATCAGCATAGCACCTTTTCATATTGTAAAACTGTGATGTTATTTAATCTTCCCAAAGTCCGTGAACAAGCGTATTATGGAAATGCAAGTTATGAGGAGGCAGAAGAGGAAACAAAATAAACTTTTTTCCAAGCCAATTCCTCATGAGGAACCAGAATTCCTAGTAAGTACAGAAATGACACTGATATTTGTAATTACCTAGAAATGCAAAAAGTCACTGTAAATTGTGTTTCTTCTTTGGGAAAATGTCTTCAAGATCTTCTAATGCAATGCCCATTTATTATTTAAATAATTGCAGTCCTGGGCCGGAGATAATGTGCTGTAATGAAGGGCATGATCTTTGAAATTTGGTCATATGGAATTACAGTTTTTGTTTTGCCATATATTTTCTGACTTCCCATATTTGTTCACCCAAATCTTTTGGGTTTTGTTAATTGGAAAGTAAACTAAAAACTCCCAACAGATAGTCATGTGACCCTAACCTTCAATACCTATAACAGCAGAAAAGTCTACACCAAACACAATTCATTTCATCTTTGGCCATCTCTTACTAGGATTTAAAAGTTCTTCCACAGAACAAGACAATTTGTCTCCATAGCCCTTTTTTGTGTGTTCTTAACTATACTTTTTATAGCCAGACGGCACTCTAACATCCTTCTCTTTAAACATCTTTATGATATTTGGGGGAAGCCATGGTTTTCCTCCATTCTCAGGCATTTCTTCTGGGTACAATTCATTGTTCTCAGTCTTCCCTTTTTCATACTAATGGTGAGCACTGGATTCCTACTCTTTGAAATTTCTAGAATCTGTATTTGATTTGATACAGAAATATTTGGTAAAAGTTGTATTTTGACTAGGTTTTGTTTTGTTTTCTTTTGGAAGCTGCAAAAAGAGTGAATTGAATAGGCTTGTTGCTGATGAATTGCTCAGTTTAGCTTTCTTTAAGAGTCACTCAACTGCCATGCGCTTTTCTCCTCTAACCAGTACCCCTGGCCCAGGGGTGTCAGAGACTCATCACAGACCCAGTTCCTTCTGCCTCTGTGATCCTTTTACTTTACCTCTTGACTTTAATTCTTAGGGCACCAAAATGGTTTCTATATTTGTGTTCCAAGAGAAAAAGTTATGGAAAGAAGGCATCTATCAGTTGAGTTAGTTCCCTTTTGACTAGGAAAAAAAAATGCTTCCTTATGTATTCACATCTATTGAATTACTTCTACCTGGGTCGCTGATCACCTTCAGCTTCAAGGATATTTGTTTTGTTTGTTAGTTTGCCTCAAGTCTGCTCTGACCCATCACAAATCCTGGCACAGTTGACATTCAGATGATCCGCTGTAGTTCTGATAAGGTTTCATTCTGATCCATAGATTTTTCAGGAGATCATCAAGCCTTATCCTAGTTCAAACTGAGTTTTGACTCTCTGTTGAAACCTGCCCAGCACCATAGCAATGCACAAGGCACCTATAGGTTAGTAGGGGTGTGCAACCAAGTTCAGAAACCAAAACACTGTCCTGGAGTTGACACTGCCTCCTCACAGCCTGCAGATCAAAGTATTCCTTATGGTCTCTGATACTGTAAATCTCTGTATGAGCTGATAGCCTCATCTTGCTTCTACAGAGCAGCTGGTGGCTTTAAAACCCCATCCTTGTGCTTAACATCCTAGTCCCTAACCCAGTGTGACAAGGGCAAGGATACTCTTTTTTTTTGGGGGGGGGGAGGCTGTTTTGGGGGGACATCACTGCCCTCTGGTGGTGGGAGTAGGAGGCCCAGTCTTTGCTTCTGTGGAGCTGCTACTGGAATTGAACCTCCATCCCAGTGTGCCACAGTCCTGTTTATGTATCACTTTCTTTGCTTTTGTTTGTTTAATTGTTTGTTTAAATTTCACCTGGTTGAAGTTTTCCTCAAATTATCATTTCAATTACATATATATTCAGAAAAAGTTATATTTAATGGGCTGAGCCCCAGTGGCATAGTGGTTGTGTGCGGGACTGCGGCCCTCTTGCCTGGCAGTTCAAATCCAGCAGCAGCTCTCCAGGAGCAAGGCTGGGCCTCCAACTCCCACCAGAGGGCAGTGATGCCAAAAAATATATATTTAAGATGCCATGCTAAAGTTAAATTCCCATTAATATTGCTATACATAATACTTGCATTTTCATTTTGTTGTCCCTGTACATTCTGAGTCATTTCAATTGATATATGATCCCTCACTCAATCACAGGCCCACTTGGGAAAACATTCCCTCTTTTGACATCTCTGTTATACATGCATTACATTTCAGAGCTGATTGTTGTCCTTTACTCAAAGCTGACATCAGTCATTTCTGCAGATTTGTCCTGCCCGCAATGTTTGTTGTGTGGCACACGAAATTGGTTTTTGATTTCCATTACATTGTTGATAATAGCTCTTTTCCTATTTGGCTCCTGTCTATGTGATCTTATTTTAATTCATAATCTCATGCCCGGTTCTTGGTACAGTCTTTCTTGCACAAGAAAGACGCCTATCTCTGAAATCTTTCTCAAATGATTTACAATAAGCACCATCTTTTCTCTGTGTAGGTGTTCGTTGAACTTATGTTCCTTTATGTATTTTTAATCCATTTTAGTGGACTTCCTGATGGAGCTGGAGTCTACTTGGAAGGAGTCATGTGCCAGATCCACAACACAGATTTCTAACATCAAGTGGCATGTCACCTTTGATTTCATTTGCAAATAAAGGCAATGCTCTGACACATCAGCAAAATAAACTCAGTGCCTGCATTGATCATTCAGGCTTCAGGTTGCAGCATTGTGTTATTGATTATAGTTTGCTACCACTTTTCTGTAGTACATTTGAGATTTGCTGCCTCTTAACAAATTTATTGCCTCTGGAACCTATATAGGCTTTTTAAAGGTAATCATGTTTTTATTTAGCTTTTAATTTGATCTGAGTTATTATATGATTAGGGTTATGTGTTAATAATAAGGGTATATACTTGATCTACTTAGATTTTTAATGACTTGTTTTTAACATAGTGTTTAAAATATTTTTAAAAACCTAGGATAGTGTTTTAATATAACACTTTTATCAAGGTTCCTCTGAATATTTTGTCAGTACTGGAGTTTATTTTTTAAAAAGTTATTTTTTTTAAGTTTCAACATGTAATTGTTGCAATCAACCCATAGTGTAATTATAATTTTTACTGAAGAAAAAGTTCTAATGCCTAATCAAAAATTTAATGTTATATATGAAATAAATGATAATCATACATCTCCTTCTAACCCTCAATTGCATAAGTAATTTCTGACTCACAAATGGAATGATGACAATTCTCTTCTAAATAAAAAAAAAGATTACTGGATTAAAGTGGGGAAGATATTACCTGGCAGATTTGTACTTTTCCAAATCCAATGAAAAGTGAGGTACCAGGAATTCTGTGTCTGGACATGACAATCAGTATTATGTTCACATGGTAAGCAACCAATGGTTGGAACAAATGGTAGGAAAGAGTTAGCCTAAAAACTTAGACTAGAGAGAAAAAGGTCATCCTTGAGAGGAGAGAACTAAGCAAAGGGAACCGTGTAACCAGGCCAGTTTCTACTTAGAGGGACATTCTAAGTCAGGGTACAAATTGGGGAGCTGAAGCGAAGTACAACAGGTTTCCTGGTGAAAAACATAAGAGTTTGTAACTGACCATTGTAGAGCACAGCTCCAGAGGGTAAGGGACGCGCAAAGAATTCCACAAAGCCTTTGATAAATCTGAAGGTTAACATAAAAGAGGCCATGAACTTAATTTTTAGAATAATGAAATCAATATGGGTTACAAAACAATAACTGTTGTGATTTTAGATAGGGCCAGAAATGATGAACTATTGAAAGATCTTAAATTAAATTTCATTGAAATTTGAGACTTCTGGTATTCAAAAACATCCATTGGGAAAATGAAAAGAGAACCAAATACTTGGAGAAAATAGTTACAATGCATGTATCTGAAACTAAAGATTGTTGAGTGGAAAGTGGTATGAGCCTTTGGTTTGACTTTAATAAAAAGATATGGTTTCACATACACATAGACCATGACTCTTATTCCATTCTCAGATATTCACGTATGACCAGAGCATGTTCAAGAAAAGACATATATCAGTACTTTTAAGTCCTTATTCATAATGGCTAAAATTGAATAAAAGAAATAAAAAGAGACCAAATATCTTTGAGTAAGTTAATTGATGTTTTTTGTTTGTGTTTGCAAATGTGGCATTTTATACAATATGTTCTTTAATATCATATAGGATATTATGATTACATTTCAAAAAAAATATGTGTAGAAAAAGAGCCAGGTTCAAGGAATATGTGTGATGTGAATTCATTCATATAATACTTTAGAAATGATGGTCAATATGTGAAGACTGAAAGAAAATCAATGCTTAACTTGGAACAGAAGTGAGTGGGGACATTGTTTGACAAGTGTCACAAAAATCTAAATTTAAAATAAATACGTCAGATGACTAGACATTACCATATTAACACTAGTTACTATTTCTATCTCTGTATAATTGAATATTGTGAGAATTATAAAATGCAACCATTATTTTTGAGTTGGTGGCAATGGGAGAAGATTATTACTATCAGAATTCCTGGAATCCCACTAGAACTGAGTGTAAGTCCCTACCCTCTCTCAACTCACTGCCTTCTAGTAAATTCCTACCTATTGAGACCCTATAGCGGGGGTTCTCAACCTGTGGATCGTGACTCTTTTGGGGGTCAAACAACCCTTTCACAAGAGTTACCTAATTCATAACAGTAGCAAGATTTCAGCTAAGAAGCAGCAACAGAAATCATTTTATGCCTGGGGGACCGCCACAACATGAGGAGCTATGTGAAAGGGTCACAGCTTTAGGAAGCTTGCCAACCACTGCTCTATAGCAGAGAGTAGAATGTCTTAACAGGATTTGGGGTGTGGGGGCATCACTGACCTCTGGTGGTCATGGGAGCTACCCAGCCTTGCTCCTGAGAGCTGCTGCTGAATTTGAAGCACCAAGCCAGTGGGCCGTAGTCCCGCACTCAACTACTACACCACCGGTGTTCAACCCCGATCCACAGGATTTCTAAGGCTGAAAATCTTTACAGGGGCAGACAGCTCGCTCTCTCTCTCTCTCTCTCTCTCTCTCTCTCTCTCTCTCTCTCTCTCCCCCTCCCCTAGGAGCTACTTCTGGGTTTGAATTGCCCAACTTCCAGTTAGTAGCCCAACCCTACCTTTTAAATCAATATTTACAGTTTAACAAGATTCCTACTTGTATAAAGACTCAACTAGATATTTATGAATACACTATTGTTGACCTCAGACCTTAGTTTCTGAGAATGCTTTAACAAAAATTCTACATATGAATGGCTTAAAAAATAATTTCTTAGTGTGGTAGTTCCATAATCTATTGTCATTTTGAGACATACCTGTGAAGGGGTGACGTTTAGCCTACCAATCAGGTTGGAGCTTGATGGCTTCACTTGGAGGTACTATGGAGATAAACAGCTCTTTGGAGGCAGGACCCATGCTCAGTCCCTGTGAGACCTTCTTGTTAACAAGCCACCTGGAGACAGATTGATAGTAATCAGAGCCTCAGAACTGGGGAAGCCACATGGAGACCCTTGCCAACACTCAGATGCTTACACTACCACTGGATCCACAAGACTTTCCACCTACTGGCTGACAATTATCCTGTATTCAACATCATAACATGTGTTTCATGAGTCTGAGGAGGACTTTATAGATTTGTATTGGACATATGAGCTAATACTAGACTTAAGGACTTAATTTGAATTGTGTTGGGATGTTTTCTCAATATTCAACTGTTCTTTTATATAAACCTCTTTCTTATACACATATGAGTCTCCATGTGGAAAGTTAAAGTTTTGATTACTTTGGTTATAGTCTTCAGTTATTTGTTTGAAATGGCAAAAATGAATGTAAATGTATATATTTCAGCTTGAGAGTAGAAATCATCCCTTGTGTTTCTCAGAGACCATGCTGCTTACAGAATATGGCTAACTGAAATAAAAATGAGTGGCAGAAAGTCTGGTCCTTGCTTGAGGCAATGCTGGGAGTTCTAATCCCATATTTTTGTATCAATAACTTACATGTAAGGAGTATATTCATAAGATTTTAGGATTGAAGTGTAGGAGTTCATTAAGATATAGAATATTTTGTTTTGTCCAGTTATAAATTGTTCTGTTTAAATGAAATTTTGGCACCTATTCAAATGTATGAATTTTTTTGGTCCTGTGAGATACTGCTACTATTTATTATTGTTTGTTTGAAAATTATATATGGCTACAGAGTTGTATGAAAGTGCCAAATTGACAAAGGGTGTTCTGTAGTAGTTCCATAATCTGTTGTCAATTTGAGACTTATTGCTGAAGGGGTGGGGTTTAGCCTGCCAATCAGGTTACAGCTTGATGACCTCATTTGGAAGCACTAAGGAGATAAATAGCTCACTGGAGGTGGGGCACAAACTCAGTCCTTGGGAGACCTTCTTGTTGACAAGCCACCTGGGGACAGGCTGATGACAGGCACAGCCTCGGAGCTGGAGAAGCCTCATGGAGATCCTTACCATCTCTGAGATGCTTGTTGCCCAACTGGATCCACATTCAGCATTGTTTCATGTATTTTGTGAGTCTGAATAGGCCTTTATAGAATGGTTTCAGATATATGGACTAGTACCAGACTTAAGGACTTGATTTGGACTGGCTGGTATGTTTTCTCAATATTCAATTGCTGTTATATAAAAGCCTCTTTTTTACACACATGAATGTCCCTTCAAGTTTTTCTCTCTGGTCTACCTGACTTAACATACACAACTTTTTTGCTATTGGATGGTGTGGCAGTCACCTAATCTGATGTCAATTTGAGGATTAAGAGTGTAGGGGTGGAGTCTAGCCTGTCAAGCTGGAGATAGCCAATGAGACCTCTGTGTGGGCAAGTCTGAGCATTCTGGAAAGTCTGACAGTTACTTCTTGGAAGCAGAAGGCATCTCACTTCCTTGGAGACACTCAACTGATAAGGTTGGTTCTTTTGAGACATCCCTGAGGTGAAGCCATATGAACTGAGCCTGATAGAGTCAAATACGTGGACCTAGAGAAGCCACCTGGAGACTCCTGCCAGTGGAGATGCTTACACCACTGGTTTGTTATCGTTCTGCATTTGACATCATTCATGTGTTTCATGAGTCTGAAGAGGACTTTATAGATTGGTATTGGGCATATTGGCTAGTATCAAACTTAGGACCTTGGACTGGACTGGGCTGGGATGTTTTCTTAATGTTCAATTCTTGTTGTATAAAAACTTATATACTTATAAGTGTCTCCATGAATTTGTTTCCCTGGTCTACCCAGACTCACTCAGGTGGCATGTGGATTCCACTTCTTAATGAGCCCATGTGTTAGAGCAGTACTGCCCCCTGTGGTTCCTTTACAAGGATGTATGGGAAATGAGCTGTGGTTGTGCTGTGTTAGGTACTGAGCTGTTAGCCACAAAGTTGGTCATGGAAAGCCAGTAGCAGCTCTGCAGGAGAACGAGGACACTAGGTTGTCTGTGCCCATCAACAGTTATAGTCTCACAGACCCTGTAGTGTGTCATTCTGGGTCAGAATTGACTCAATTGCAGTGAGTTTAATCTTTGGGGAAACAGCTCATCATACTTATCGTGTGAAATTAGCTGGGTGGTATCAAGCCATCAACCTTTCCATTCTGAATTTAGGCTGCCTGCTTTAGGGGAAGGCTCCGTTTGCTCAAGGGTAAAGCATTTGTCCCTATTCAGCTTCGATTCTTTAGTCCTTAGTCCTCTGCATGGGACCTGGTATCTATCTTTCCCTGTTACTGTCTTCTTCTGTAATTAAGCTGTTCCTTTTAGAACTCAAAAGGCATTGGCATTAAACAGTTTGGACAGAATCTCATTATAAAAATAAAATCCCACCATCCCAGATAAAGTTACTAAAAAATAACACTGTCATTGATTCATTTAAAAAATATCTAGATCTGGGCTGAGCCCCAGTGGTTGAGCGCGGGACTGTGGCCCGCGGGCTTGGCGGTTCAAATCCAGCGGCGGCTCTCAGGAGTAACGCTGGGTAGCCCCCACGACCACCAGAGGGCAGTGATGCCCCACCCCCAATCTGAAAAATGGCTAGCTAGCTACCTTGTATCAGGTTACCGTGGCTGTCAATCTTTAATAGAGCAAATAGCCCTGTCTTTCTCCCAGGAGGAGCTGGTGTATTTTGAGTTTCAAAGACCAACACTGACCCAACACAATAAACTTCCAGACCAAACTCATTGTCATCTGGTCAATTCTGACTCATCGCCATCCTTTGGGACAGATCGTATCCTCCCTGGCTGTCCAAGGCTGTAAATCTGCGCGGAAAGCCTCATCTTGCTCCTTCATGAATGGTGGGTTTCAAAAAGTTTACTCTAGTAGTAAGCAGTGGAGGGCTTGGCTTACCTCGGCAGAACTGGGGTTAGAATTCATAATATACGTCTGGGGTGGGTGGAGCTCAATTTAACCATACAAGAGATAAATGACTTTTGAATATAAAAAACAAGAGGAACTCTCAACAAATGTAGTATTACTTTGGATTTTTTTAAAAGGGATAAGATCCCATATTCTGCCCTTTAAAGTGGAAGAATACTGACTGAATCACTACAAAGGCAAGAAGCAGTGCTGACACCAACGCTTCACTGCAGCTTTAAAATCTTGGAGGTCACAGTTTTCAAAAGCTATCCAGAGTCTTTGCTTAATGATTAAAGGCGAAGAGAGTCGGGAGAACTTGGGAAACCATAATTTTTCAGTCTCTGTTTTAGGCGCTTTCTTCCTGGGGCCTCGGCCCGGCTGTATTTGGCTGCAGCCAATGGTAGCGGGGTGGGGCGGAGCCACGGACTTTGAAGGGGGCATTGACGGGACGGGGTGGAGCCGAGCTTCAATGGAGGGGTGGAGTCAGGAGACAGGAAGGTGGGCGTTATCTTAGGGAGCCAGCCCAATCGCAGAAAGTGGGGGCGGGGCGTTGCCGCAGTGGGGCGGAGCCGAGCTGAGCGGCCAGGCCGAGATGGGGGCGGGGCGCGCTCCCAGACTCGGGACTCCGGTGTGACCCAGCAGTTCGCACCGCCTGGTGTGAGGCGGACCCCGTAAGGAGCCCCCCGCAGACACTGATCTCATGGGGTTGTGTTTCCCCTGCCCTGGGGAGTCAGCCCCGGCCTCTCCTGACCCGGTGAGTACGGTCGCGACGCCCGGGCCTCGCGCGCGCACCTGTCACCGGCAGCGGCGCGCCCCGGGGCCGGAACGACGGGCTCGGGCCGGCCGTTGGCGCCTAGACTGGGACTGCGGGCCGTTGGGCGCACCCCTGGGTTTCCTGGGGTCCTGCCAGCGGGGCTCGTCGTCACTCTGGGTCACAATGAGGGTCTTTTTAACCCTTTCCTGACGGGGCCAAGTGCCACAATTCGCAGTTCTCACGCTGACGCAGAAGGCGCGGTGCGCGGGCCCCACTGGGCCGTGTTTGGGTGCACAGCTAGGGGCGAAACACATCCCCAGCTCTGCGCACCCGCGAGCTTCAGGGCGATGTGCGTCTTCATGTGTCTCTACCAACTGCTCAAAGTAGGTGCACGCCGAACTCGCTGATCGCCCAGGGTTGGACAGGATACTCCACTGATCAATGTTTCCTCCCCGTGTGTATGTCTCACGTTCTCCATGAAAAAGAGATAGAGGAATTTGTACGGTGTGCTCAGGTTTAACAAAAATACAGGATGCCGAAAGAGTTTGAATTTCAAATCAAACAAGACTACTTGTTTAACGTTTATCTCATGAAATATTTGAAACAGTTGTAAAGGTATCCGTTGTTTATCTGACATGAAAATTTAATTCGGCTTGTTAGACACGATGTTTTCTTTAGCTTCTATTGGTCACAGGATCTGTATCAGTCCTTCCTGAGAATAGAGAACTAGATAGCCTAAAATTCTCATTTTGTCCCTGACCAGCTAAAAATTAAAGGAAGAAAAAGAGTTATTTAGGGAAGTGCAGTGACGCTCTCTTAGCTCTTAGATTGGTGGTGGTGGTGGCGGGGGTGGGTTTCAGCTAGTGGGTTCAGAAGCTTAGGGACCCCATGTCCAAGAGCAGGAAACACCGTCCAGCCATGCCCCATCCTCGATCATTCCCTTGCTTGAGCTCCTGCTTGCAGCCACTGTATCCGTGCATCTTGTCCACGGTTTTTTCTTGGTTGCTTTCCCTCCACATGACAAAGGATGCTGTCCTCCAGGGACTGGTCTCTCCAGAGAGCATGTTTAAAGTATGTGAGACCATGTGGGGTTGATGTAGAAAGTTTGCTTTGTTGTCGCTGTTTGGTTTGACATTTTAAACCACTTTTCCTGCCGCATTTATTGAGCACCACCACCCTTCCCTCTGGAACCTGATGGCAAACTGTTATCAGTTGGGTTACATGTCAGGGCCCCATTTCAAGTCCATCAACTACTCCCTGGGAGAAAGATGAGGCTTTTTATTCCTGAAAGGGTTCTGGTCCCAGAAACCCAAACGCAGTTTTTTTCCCTCCCCACAGGGCTGCAGGGAGTCCAAATCAGCAAAAATTTTGCTTTGTTGTTTTTAGTTTTTGTCCCTCCCCTCAGACATTGCTCACTTTCTCCTCCTGAAAAACTGTTGGGGTGTCACTTTCTCTAGGAGGGTTTTTGAGACCATTCTAAATAAAATAAATCTGCCCTCCCCCCTTTATGGCATACTACTTATCCCATTGTTGAACTTACCTGTCCTATTCATTATAATCACTTTCCCACAGCATTTACCCTCACTTAACAAACATTTTCACTTGATTATTCATATGTCTGCCGAGTCTCATTTGGAATGTAAATCCCATAGGAATAGATACATTTACCTGTAGTTTTTATTTTGTTTACTCCTGTCTGCTCAGGTACTAGAAAAAATGTCTGAGTTTTCATAAGTGCTCCTTAAAATATGTCTTTCCTGAAAACACAGATCTTTAACTTTTTATTGCTAAAGGTGTGTTTCTTTGTTTTAGTCTCCTAACTTTTGATCTGTTTTTTAAAGCAATGATTTCATTAGTCAACTGTTGTTATTAGTAGTTTATTTTGGATCTAGACTAAATATCTTTGCAAACCCTTGAATTATTTATAAAACATAGGGATAGTGTTTATTTATGATGATGTTTGGAATTCTTCAACAAGATCTTGTGTTCCACACTTTGCTTAGGAAGAGAAACGAGCAAAACTTGCTGAAGCTGCAGAGAGAAGACAGAGAGAGGTGAGAGTAAAGATAGCATTTTACAAATTTTGATCATTGCTTTTTAAAAAATTCCCTTCCACTTCCTGTTTAGCATATTAGAATCAATTCCATGTTTTTATAAATCACGTGGTTATATTTACATAATCTAGAGTATGAAAATAAATAGTTATGCTTTGTTTGTTTTTGAAGACAGTATCTCCCCTTACTAACATTCATGATTGAGATAAAGTGACTATACAGGGATTCCACTGACATGTGCTAAGTAAGTTTAGGGGGAAAATTTGTATGGTTGCAGAATACCCAATGAAGAAATGACCATATATTTTGTGTTTTACATAAGGCTATTACAGATTTATTTCAGTTACCATAACAGACCCCAAACAGCAAGAAAATAAAAACACCTTTCCTATGTTTCCCAAGTGGACAATAGGACACCCTTGAGGGCATTGGAAGGACCCCGGGGGCTTCAAAGGCAGACACTTGTGCTTTATCCTGGAGTATGGGCAAGTGGTACACATGTTTTCTCTGCCATTGAGGTGCTGGGGAAATTTAAAAGGGGTGATAAACCACATAAATTTTGGAGTTTATGTTTTAGACACGTGATTGCTGCTTATTTTAATGTTCCTTACACAATTTTCAAAGGCTGCATCTCGGGGGATTCTGAATGTTCACTCTGTAGAAGAAAAGAGAAGGAAAAAAGAAAAACTTGAAAAACAAATCGCTTCCTCTGGGCCCCAAACAGAAGGTGGACTTCGAGTAAGTACTTACGGTGTAACTGGCATCTTTAAAAATCCCTCCATTAATTTATTTTGAAATGAAATGTCCACAAATTTCAAACCAATTTTGGAAGACAGATATTGTAGATGCAAAGGAATGTTCATTTTTAATATTCATTGTAATTGACTTCCCTTTTCTGTCCCTCCAAAGTGCCAAGATAGATTTTTCTGATTATTCTAAGATTTGAGAAGCAAATTCAAACAATAAGGACATGCCTAAAGAAGAAATTCAAAAACACCCCAAGTGCAGTGCCATTATAACTGATGTCATTTCTAGCTACCATCTATCAATCTTACTAAATTCGATTTCCTTGTGAATTCTCCTTTTATAACCTAAGTTTTTTTTTTTTTTCAATCAAGTGTTTGCGATCTTTGACCTTCCATTGCTGTTCATTATCAGAGTCAGTCAGTTTGGGGAAGGACACCTGTGTGCACAGATGTGCTGCTCCGGTAGCAGCCCCCTCCTCGGGCGCTGCCGATGGAAGGTCCATCAGGTTAAGTAAAGCTCTGCTGTTGGGCAAGTTATCGGGGAGCAGGGTTGCAGTGGCTTTATGGTGCCTGGTAATCTCAGGAAAGTAATCATTCTGATGTTAAGATACTCAGATAAAATCAATTTAAGATCACATGAAAATTGGGGTGATATATATTGAAAGGAAATGTGTTTCCTAAACATACTTGTGAAAGGTACAGTAGATTTTGTTTCAGTCATTTATCGTTAAGGTGACGGTATCTGATTTAGCAGTTTAGCAGTTTTCTCATCAGCCTTGTTTGTGTTCCCTGTTCAAATCAAAATTTATTTTCTCTTTCTATAGCTTAAAATTTTTTTTAAAAAAAATTCTATTTTGCAGGCCCCGAACCAAATGCACTGCTGTGGAATTGATTTCAATTCATAGTGACTATAACAGAAAGACAGAGTCCAACAGCCCATAGTGTGTCCATGGCAATAAATCTTTAGAAAAGCAGACTGCCACATCTTACTTTTTATAAAGAAAAGGATGTTTACTTGGTTTAATTCTTAATTTTTCAAACCAAATTTAGATGTATAAATTGTATATTAATCAATTATTTTCAGCTTGATGCCAATTTATGATGCCTTGGTGTGTGTGAGCACAATTTTCCAGAAAATTGGGGTCTCTACCTGGCTTCTCTAGGTCCCGGTTTCTGTTTCTGGCCGCATTGTAGGTCCATGTGGCTTCTCCTCAGGGATGTTTTGCAGAAAGTAAGCCTTGTCATTGGAAAGTCTCCAAGGAAGTGAACCAAGAGAGACAGTGTCTCCACCACCAAAAAGGAATGATCACATTTCCCAGAATGCTTAGGACAAGACCATGTCCACACAGAGGTCTCATTGGCTGTCTCCAGATTGTCAGGCTAGACTCCACCCCTGTACTCTTAATCCTCAAATTGACACCAGATCAGGTGACTGCCACAAAGGGTGACTCACGGTTATTCCTTCATTATTTTCACTTTACTCGTCACTGGCATCTTATTAACAATTGATCAACTCTGATCGTAGTTCCATTTCTCTTCATTTTTCAGCACTCATATATTTTACACCAGGCTTTCAGCTGTAATGGAATGCAGCTTTCAGATGAATACTTATTTTATTTCTCTAACTCTATTTTCTTCTTTTATACTTGTTTGTACATTGGGAAAGTGTTACATGACATTGAATAAAATAAACTTTCTTTGTATGTTTTCATGTCTTTTAGTGGACTGTGTCATAAAACTAACAGGTGGAAGAGTCAACTACCTAATGATGTTAATATCTTCAATCAAGTGGACCATCTTAACTTCTTCTCTTTGAATAAATGAAGATTAAGTGTTTATGATATTAGTGCCCTTAATGAACTATGACGTCTATATAGAAAATATTCCAAACACTTGTGAGTTTGAAACTTAGAAAATGAATGGAACTTTCATTAAGTGCTACTTTCCCTGAATCTGCTCATCTGCACAGGCACTCAGTGGATGGGCTGCCATTTTTCAGCAGTTAAAGTGTAACGCTGAATAGGAAATATGTCTGCATCTGCATGTAAAAATTCTCCTTATGTCCCTGATAGTAGCATTTGAAATTGTGTTCCCCACCCCACGTAACCCAGTTCTTTATAACTCTGCTCCTTGGCCTTATTCCTGTTTTGATTTCATTATTCAGCAATCTTCTGTTGGTGAAAGCCTGGAACACAGACAACCACCTGCCCTTCAATGCTTTCCATGCTGCCCTCTCTTTGTCAAGCCTGAACTGCCTGACCCCCGGCAACCCTTCTTCACAGTCACTTTCTCTGGCAGCGTGGGCATTGAACGGGCCTTGAGCATTTTCTAGTACTAAAGTTAGGCTGAATGTAAGATCTGTCTATGCCTATTTTGACTTAGTAACAAATTCTACTGAAAGACACAGGGACTTGGGACTGGATCTCATCCATAACTCAGAGACTGCTTCTGTGTAAAGATTCTTGCTTAATGTTGGAATTTTGTGCCTTTAAACTGGACCTTGGGAAGAATCTTGAAAAATCATTTTAAGGGCTTTCGTGAAGGAACTCTGTCAATTTGTAAAACTTATTAAGGAATGGAATATTTGTAAACATGGAATTTCTTCCAATTAAATTTTTTTCCTATAGCTTATTAAATCAACAAATTGTATTCTACATTATACCAACCAAAACCAAATCTGCTTCTGTTGAGTTGACTTCAACTCGTAACACTCTATGGGACAAAGCAGACCACTGCTCTGCCTGTACATTTCTTTGGAAGCAGACTGCCACCTCATTCTCTTGCAGAATGACTGCTGGGTTGCAACCACCAATCTAACAGTTTGCAGCTAAGCATTTGACCATTGTGCTACCAGGATTTCTCATGACCCTATAGTGTTTTTGTTTTGTTTCTGGGTGTCTTTTTTTTCCCTTTAGAATCTAAAATTATCTATTAGTGGTACCATCAGAAGGAACTGTGGTTGTACAGTGATTAAACACTCAGCTGCTAACCAAAAGGTCTGTGTTCAAACTTCTAGCCACTCTGTGGCAGAAAAGTGTTTTTGTTTTGTTTCTGGGTGTCTTTTTTTTCCCTTTAGAATCTAAAATTATCTATTAGTGGTACCATCAGAAGGAACTGTGGTTGTACAGTGATTAAACACTCAGCTGCTAACCAAAAGGTCTGTGTTCAAACTTCTAGCCACTCTGTGGCAGAAAGATGTGGCAGCCTGTTTCATAAAGATTCTGGTCGGCTGAGCCCTGGTGGTGCAGTGGTTGTGTGCAGGACTGTGGCCCACTGGGTTGGAGATTCAAATCCAGCAGCAGGTCTCCAGGAGCAAAGCTGGGCCTCCTACTCCCATCACCAGAGGGCAGTGATGCCAAAAAAACAAACAAAACAAAAAAAGTTTAAAGATTCTGGTCTACGCTGTCCCATAGAGTGGAAATGGCCCTCTGGCACTGTTTGACTTGGGTTTTTGTGTGGGAGTAACATCAGAGGGCAATGAGGCACTATTGGTTGTATAATAACAGATCCAGTTTTATTAAAATTTTGCTAATAATTGAGTAAATTAGACTGTGATTTGGGCTGGGTTAAATGTATTGGGAATATATTTAGCCAAACTTTATAGGCATTTTTGTATATTCATATTTATTAAGGAAGGATCATAGGATTTATACACATGTGAAATTGCCAAGAGAAATACAAGTATATGAGGGAAAGATCTATTTTCAACATAAAAAATGTATACCAAGGTAATTCTGTATTCTGTATTATTTGTAAACTTTGAAGATTTCTATTCATTCAAGCTGTAAGTTTTATAGTATTTTGTGACATTTTTAGATATATATATATATAGAGAGAGATAATAAGCCAATATAATATTTGCTATTTCTTTTGCTTACCATGCTTGGAATGGCAAGACCATATACTGAATCTTAATTAGAATATGTGTATTCTAAAAGGGTGAGTAAATTAAACAGATCAGATAATTTGCATAAAGGAAACTGAGCCACACTCTTACCATCTTTGGCATGAGACTTGTATTATATCACAGTATGCTTATAGTGTGTGTGCTAACTTTAGAGCATTTGTCTTGTCTCTCTATGAAAACAATACTTTTTTCTATTATGGCACAAAATATTCTATATCTATGCAAGACTGGCTCAATTTTCTGAGTAGCGGGAATAGCAGTCTGGCTGTTTTCTTCATCCTGTTCGAAGAGCAGTGGTATCCTTGTTTATAAGTATGCTGAAATCATTGTATCTTGAAACAAACATTTTTAACTTTGAGTTGGGCTACTTTTTCCAAGATAGAAAAGAAAAAGGAGCATTGACAATATCTAACTGAATTTAGAACCAGAGCATTTCATCTTTGAAATCTGCAAGTTCTTCCTCCTCTTTTAGTTTGATAACAGTTTTATCTTCATCACATCTCAGGCATTGGAACATGGGTTGATGGTATGGCGAGCCCAGGGAAAGAGACAGAGCTGTGAGGAGGGCACGGGGCTGAGTGAGTTTTGGTTTTGTTCTACAGAGGGTTGCTGGGAGTCCAAGAGCACATGACAGCAGTGGCCAATGTCATCTCTCTTGGATGAAGGAGAATAGAGGAGAAAAGCAAGCAAGCTCCTTTTCTAAAAGGAGGAGTAATCTTATTAGCCTCCTGTTTTCTGAGAGAACAGTACTAAAAGTTTACACCCAGGGACTAATAATCCTCTCTAATCACAGTGTCCTCAAACACTGTGCTTATCTGTGAGTGATTTGCTGGTTTATGACTTTGTGGGCACGGGGATATGCTGCTACAGCCAACCAAGGACTGCCTTCCTGGGTGTGATCAATGTTCCCCAGAGCTTTGTGAAGTGCATGGGCTAGGAGCTGGGTACCAAGTGTGTGTTAGAGCCATTATTATGCAGGGAAGGGTAAAGATGATATGTGATGCCTCATAAGAAATGACTAATTGCTACTAGAAAGAAAAACTATACACACCGTCATTCCACTCATTAATTTACTAATCTCTTATGAAACCCCCTGGGAGCCAATTTCCCATAATTTAGATAGGGGAAAAGAAGTGTAATGTCTTGTATGTCATCACAAATATCTGAATCAAATTATGAAAATAAAACTGAAGTGTCAAAATGAATATATATATAAAGTTAGGATACAAAATAGTTACTGTTTTCTAATTCCAATCATTAAGCGACTAACAAGGCTAAAACAGGTGGTATGTGAATACCCCTCTGTTCTCAAATGGCATGTGTTTTGAAACAACTATATGTGATGTTGTTCTACCAATTGTGTTTGATATGTCGTTCAATATTTTCCCCACACAAATTTTAATAAATCTATATTATCTTTTGTGAGTATGAATATACACTTTTTTTCTGTGTAGAAATTGGCTTTGGTCCTTTCTTTTTAACAACATCAAAAAAAATCACCTGTTACATGTACTAACTCGGGGACTGACTCAAGCTTAGAGTGTTTTCTTAGAGTTAAGCTTATTTTCACCAGTAAAAATGATGCTGTACTCTTTGGGTAAAAAGTAAATCTTGACCCTTGTTTATCTGAATAAGTTGGTTTTGCATAATCAGTAAGATATATAAAATATGCCCACCTGTGTTGAGTTGAAATGTGTTCCTTTAACATCCGATAAGGAATCTTAGATCCCCTTAACTAGAAGTGCTATAAATGTCATCTCTGGTACTTTTTTTCTCTCTCTCAATGAAACCCATTGTTGACCACACGGCATTTGCATATGCAGGAAACCTTTGAGTGAGGTTTGACATGGAAGAGTTTGTGTCTCAACATGTTGTTTATATATCATGACTTTGTATTATTCCCCTCACCCACTTCTATATATGTTTCATCTCGTATCACTTCTAATTCTGATCATTATGGTATAAAATTTGGATAATCACTTGAAGTGTATTGAATATTTTTACAGCATCATCCTTTCCAGTAAAATGACTTTTGCGTTTTGAGATAATGCCCTCCAGTCATAGATGTAGACTTGAGCCATCATCAATGCCTACCTCAAACATACCTCAAATGAACCCACTAGGTTTTTTTTTGTACAAACTGGCTATATTTAGGCTGCTTCTGGAAACTTCCTCGTCACATAAATGACAAAACATCCTAGTTAAAGCCTGGATAAAAGTTGCGAGTAGACATTTTCCCAAGGAAATTGTAAGACAGGTTAGCTGTCTTACATGAAACATGCTTAGCACCATAAGGAAAATTCAAGTTTAAAAAAAAGATACCAGCTCTTCCACTCCAGACACCCCCAAACCTTACCCTGCTCCCCAGAGCTATAGGCAAAAACACTGATACTGCAAGTTGTTGGCAAAGATAACGGATAGTGTGGGAACCCCGTATATTGCTGGTGAAAAGAAAATATGATACAGCTAACATGGACAGCAGTTTGACAATTTAGGTGAACAAGTTTTCTGTGTGACTCCAAAATGCTACTAGTTTCTAAAACAAAGATTTACTTGTCAATGTTTGGGGGAGCATACGTTATAAAAGTCCCACCTTGCTACTGATCCAAATGTCTACCACCTAATGAATGAATGGTTAAACCAAAGGAATACACTACATTGATAAAAAGGAGCACCCTTCCTGAAAGATCCATGAGCCTCCAGAGCACGCTGAGTGAAGGAAGTGAAGCACAAAGGACCCTATTTGTTCATTCCACTTACATGTCCATCACTTATACATGCAGGACTCAGCAGTTGCTTAGGGCTGTGGGTGAGCACAGAGATTCATGCAAACAGGCAGAGGGCAGGGACCTGCACTGTAGGGATAGCTGCTCAACACCTTAGAACTTATCTTTAAAACATCACTGAATTGTAAACTTCATGTGTTTTGTGGTATGGAAGATATAAAGATATCAAAACTTTAAAATTCAAATATAATCTGTTACTTTGTGAAATCCCAAATTGTGAACTATATCTGAGGCCTGTAAGGATTTAAAGAAGGAACTAGAATTTGGGATCCAAAATGAGTCTTTCCATTGTCATTAAAACCACATCCTGTGAGTTACCATGTCAAAGCATCTGCTTCATTTGTCTCATCTGCACTCGTCTTTAGCTTTATTTTCATTCTACTCTCAATGTCTGGTCTTCTGGCTCTCGCTTCAAGTAGCCAGTAAAGTCCAGCTATCTCACAGTATAACCCTGGAATTTTAGCAGCTAATGCTTTTGTTTCCTCCACTTTATCAAGACGTTTTTACATTTGTGGTAGACTCTCTGTGTTTCAGCTTTGGTTTTTTCCTTGTGATTTGTATTTTGGGGGAACCACAAAAGCATGTTCTTTTTCTTGTAAACCTTATAAATGTCTGTCTCTTACCAACTCCAGTTTGCCAAGAATCTTTTGTTTCTGAAGTAGTGTTTACCTTTTTGTTCTTTTCATAGAAAGTAAACCAGATGTCTGAGCACTGCTTCTTGCTCTGACGTCATCATAGTGAGCACGCTCGTTCAGGGATGGTTTATCTATTGCACACACAGCCTTCTCCAGTCACTTCGGAAGCCTGGTGCTGCCGAGTAGGGACTGCTCCCTCTCTACAGAAACATAAAACCTCCTCCTCTTCCCACAGAAAACAGCATCCTCACATGTAATAGTTCATCTTATTGGTGCTCTCAGGATCGATTTCCATTATAATGAATTACTTCTCTTAGATTGCTCACTTGCCTGTACCAGTACTGCATTTATCATAGATGTTAACAATGTACTGTGTGTTAATGTCTGGTACTGTAATTATATCTTCTTCCTCCTCCTCCTCTTGAAAATTTGCAAGCTCTTTGTGTACCTTTCTTTATTTCTGTTACTGCTCAGTGCATGTATTTGCTATATAATTCTGAATATGTTTACCTCAGAGTGGGTGTCTATTCCAGGCAGAAGTGGAGAAATAATTGTTGCATTTTATAAAAGAAAAGACATAGATTATAAAATAAAATAGGAGTGATATACAAATCAAAGCATTCAGGATGTCATAGCTGAAGGTTACAAAGAATTCAACTGTGTATCTGATCCTAAAAGAAGAGTAGTTACAAATTCCTAACAAAAGCATATCTGATTCATCTACCTCAAACTTAACCTGTTTTTCTAATGCAAAATTCCAGTTCATGAATTTAAATGATAAATAGGACTGCCAGATACAGAACACGTATGAGTCTAACCTATACTTCTTCTGAAAATGTTGTAGGTAGAAATCTACGAATACTAACACCTCCTTCACCCAGGGGAAATCAACTAGACTATAACTAGCCCTGGCTTTACCCTCTGAAATATATGGACTGTATAGAGTTATGCATCTACCTACATCTGGAGTCACTGTATGAAAAAGACTTCAGTGAGTCTCTTGACAACTCCAAAATCAACATGTGCTCAGTGAGTCCAATATTCTCTTGGGCAGCATCTACTGTTTACTTATTTGGATTTATATTTGTGGATGTTTCCTCTTATCAAGCATGTTTCAAAGTCCCTACTTAAATGTCTAACCCTCCATAAATTTAGAATAAGAACCCTCTTCTTTATCCTTCCTTGGATCTTATATCTAGCTGAGAATAAGTGGACAGTATCTAACTCCCAGCTACTGCCTGGCCAGTTTACCTTAAGGAACTGAGGCATTATTGAATAAAATCTCTCAACATTTGGTAATTTCCAAGTATAGAAATATAATCTCCCTTTTCCATATTTCTCTTCAGTGCTAACAGTTTGGAAGCTGCACTTAATATCCTTTCTGCCCACCTATTTAGAGACTTTTAAGAGACCATAATGCATTTGTTGGAAAGAGTAAATCTCCAACAAAATATTCATACCTAGTCTCAGTAACATGTGAAAATGGTCTGTTCCATGGGAAAAGGGTCTTTGAAATAATGGTTCATAACCTTGAAATGGAAAAGACCTCCTGGGTTATGCAGATGGGTGGAATTTAATCACACAGATCCTTCAAAAAGAGTGTCTTGGACAGTTGTAATTCGAAAAATCAATATAAAGAAAGACCAACGAGATGCTGTGCTGCTGACTTTGGAGATAGAGGAAGAGGGCCAGGAACCAAAGGCAGAGAAGGCAAGACAGGAGATTCTTCCCCTCCGCTTCAGTAAAGAATACAGCCTGCTGACACCGTGATTTTATGGCAGGGAGACTTGTCTGTATTGGACACTACTCTCCAGAAATATAAAGTTATCAATTTGTGTTTTTAGGCCTTCACATGTGTGGTAATTTGTTAAGGGAACAATAGATGAAAGATTGATGTTTTTGCTAAAGTGAGACTGGTGTCTTTGAATGAATAAAGTACATACTAAAACCAAATTTGAGGAACTTTTAAACATAGGAGAAAAAGGTTCATGAAACATCAGGGTCATTATACAAAGAAATGCAGGGTTAAAGTGAATTAGGTAATAAAAATCATTCAATATATTTTAAAGGTATTACCATTATCCATGATTTCAAATATACATTAATTTCCACAAAGATCTAATTTTCACCTGCTCAGGAGTTTTTACAGATTATTCCTTCTTTCAAAATAATTTCCACTGCCAATTATATGCTTTTTGTGGTTAAGCATACCTGTTGTTAACAAGCTTCACCAGTCTCAGTAAGAATTAGTTCAATCAGCCAGTGACAAGCTGACAGAACATCTCGCTTAATTTCATGTGCCAGAAAAGTGGACTCTGCTTTTTAAAAGTGAGGAAATAGCAAATAAACCCCGCTGTGTTTTGGGGTTTGTCTTTTTTTTTTTTTTCCGGAGAGGCTGGGCTGTCACATGGTGTCTAAATGCCGGTCTCCAGCGCATGAGTTGGGTGTTTGGAGGGCACCAGCCTTCAGCAGAAGAGAGATAGATGGTGGGAATTTATTTCTGTAAACTGCGCCACCCTGGGGCGCTCGGGAAGAGTTCTAGTCAGTCCTTCAGGGTGGCAGAGTCAGAAGTGACCAGACAGCAGTGGGGTTGGTTTGGGTCGGTGCGTTCTCTGATTTGGGATCGACACGGAAGTTGGAAATTTTGGTTAGTGCTTTCTAATACTGGTTGTCCCACCCCGGTAGGTGCCCTGGTGCTTCAACCAATCAGCTGCTCCTCAGAAGGCAGTCAGCTCCTGTCAGGTTTGCTGTGAGTTGGTATCAGGTCTATCACAGTGGGTTTGGGGTCAAGTGTCACGTTAGGTACTGTTTATGATAAAACCGAGAACCTCCACCAAGGAAAAGAAAACAGTCCCCCCACTCACCTGCTTCAAGGACCGAGCAACCCTCAAGGGGAACGCAATTAGCTCAGCTACTAAGGAGATCCCCATTCCCAGATGCACAGGTTTACCCAAGACACGCTGACATACATCTCGGCGAACAGGGACCAGTTCTCTCAGTCACGTGCTTGTGAATTAAAAAACAAAACAAAATATTCACTTTAGGAAGGCATCTCCCGAGTCAGTTAAATTCGAGGTAGAGAGATTGGCCAGAAGTCTCTGGAGACTTTTAAAATTATTATTGAAAACGGTAATGTTGATTTTTCTCCAAGGACCTGGGAAATTATGATGGGGGCTTATTATTAGAGGCAATAACGTTTTACGAATACTGCATTAGCAGTCAGTTAATTGGGTCGAGAAATGATAAATCGCATCTGAATACTGCATTTAATTACCCTTGAGAATTTTGTTAAGAAACAAAACCTCACCCATTCTGCAGACCTGAACTTGGCCCTCTGAGCATCTTTCACACTCAACATATCCAAGGAGCCTTGAGGATGCTGAACGATACGGCTTGGTGGTGCGGCGTAAATTGCATCCTGCAGAATTTTTCACGGAAGGGATGGAAAAGGGGAAACACTTCCTTCAGAAGTCTCTAGAGCTGGCTCGTGGCTATGATAAGAAACAGTTTCATATTTTGGTATTTTGGTTTACTAAAGGTTCTATGAGTTGTTTGGTGGTGCCAGGTGCCGTCCATTCAGTTCTGGCGCACAGCAACAGTGTAAAGCTTCCCCGTGCGGAGTCAGTTTCACTATGGAGCCTGCGCTTGAGCTCCGTGCTGCCGTTGCTGTGTCAGTTCACGTCCTGGGGGGGGGGGGGGGTCTTCCTCTCTCCCAGTGCCCCGCCGCTTGAACAAGTGTGATACAATTCTGCGGAGCTTTTAACTTACTCTCCTAATGTGATTTGCCCAATCACTTTCCAGGAAAGTTGCCATTTGAAAATTAACTTTATTTCAGAAGAAAATTAAGTTTCTTGATACCTATTGGATATCAATTAAATCAGTGATACAGAAACACTTTTTGTACAGATACACATTTTTAAATTTAGCTTTCTAATTCTTACATCAGTGAGGACAATATTCTGCTGTTTATTGGCACAAAACAGCCCTTCCCCAGGTACCCAAGGGTATACAGATGTCTGTACCATCATTAGCTACAGTCAGCTTACTTTACTAGATAACATAGCAATGTAGGATTAACTACAGATATATTTTATGAAGAGAAAGCTTTAAAATAACATGAAGTCAATGAACATTTGACTGTACAATTCATTCTATCAAAATATAAATGAAGGCCAGCTTACATGTGTGAATTACACTAAATGAGACAAAACACTTCCAAGTACTGAAGAATGTGTGAAAAATCTCACAAGTGATTCTCTAAGCGGGTGTACCGACAATATCCCAAAGTGCCCCTGATATTTGGTCATAGGTAAGAGATCATCTTTAAGGCAATCTTCCAAGCAAATGTAAACTTTTCTGAAGTGGCCGCTCAGTAAGAATTATTGTTGTGAATTCTCAGGACTCAGATATTTTTAATAACACATTGTTACTCTAATGGTCACTTCTAAATTTTTTGTTAATTCAGAAACTATAAGAGCAGGCACTTTCTGTTGATTGACCTATATGAACTAAATATTTCCGTCTAATAGATTTTACCTTTAGCTAGAACTGTGTTCTTCATATTGTTTACATTCTAGACATTGCATTCCCATGTGGAGAAGAAATAACTTGCCTGTAATTTATCTAATTTAAATCTGAGTTCAGGATTTCCTTGAATAGGACTACAGAAGCATTAAAAATAAATAGCTCTACTCTTTGAACATCTTTCAATAGGATGGTGATTTTCGTATTGTGCCTTTTTCCCAAAGAGTTTTTCAAAGCATAAGAACTAAACTGACTACTGGAGAATTGGGTACAGCCATTGTTCGAGTCCCCTTTTAAAGACCAACTGATTTCATCTCATCTATTTCTTAGCCTTACAGTTGGCAGAGACCACCAGATAATTATCTGGGTTCATGTCCTTAAGGGTTGGAGATTTGCTTTGGATGGGGGACGTTTTGCCATCCACACGGGAGATCTGCAGCATTCGGCAGGGGTCATGTTTCAACAGATAACCCGCAAATGTTTCCCATCCTCCTCCAACACGAACCATAACATGTTTGTTGTGCAGCATCTAAAATGGAAAAAGAGGAGAAGTGTTAAAACCTGGACCTTCTTACAACATCTTAAATCAATCTCCAATTCTAGTAGAATGAGTGGTTTTTGTCTTGTTTTTCATGTTCCTTCTTTTTCTTCTTGGTGCTCAGTGTCTGAGCTCGCAAAAAATTCATGAAAGAAGCCTTGTTTTTTCTTAGGCAAGTGGGTCATGGGTACACATTTTCTGGATCCCGTTTTTCTCTGTTATGGGGACCAAGGTCTGTGGATAAGCCCTTGGTCCATTGTATGTGGAGGCTTCTCCCTGAGAGCAGGGACTCCTTCACAGGTCTCACATGGCTCTTTCTGCCTCCCAGCAAGGTTCCCTGCCACTGGATTATACACTTGTGAACTGGAATTTATAAAACAGTGGTAGTATCTCCTATTGTGGTACTATGCTAATAATCACACAGTCAATGTAAGCTGGAATTGAAAATGCAATCAGGAAAACAGAAGTCTTCCCCCATCATCACCTGAGCCTTTCAGGCAAGATGTATTTGAATGGCTTTGATGCTTTCCATTACTCTTCTTCTTCCTAAGTAATTATAGCACACATTCCTAAACTTACCTCCAGGCTCAGAAGCCACCTAGAAATCTAAGTTAACAAAGCTGTATACTGAAAAACTGAGTAATATATAGTTTTTTTCTATCTAGTAAAATTGCAGAGTTGTAGTTTGGCTTCTTCCAAATGGCAGAAAATTTAGGACATCGGGAAATGTTTCTCCATCACCAAAGGTCTGCCTCTCCCAATATTACAGTTCTATAGCAACCATGAAATGTTGGGAAGCAGAGTAGTGTGAGAGGGCATATGGGAAACTGGACTCATTGTAGAACCCATATTTGAATTTGTCTCGTGTGTCAACTTGAGTGAATTTTTTGTTTTTTGGCATCACTGCCCTCTGGTGGGAGTGGGAGGTCCAGCCTTGCTGCTGCTGGATTTGAACTGCCAAGCCAATGGGCCGCAGTCCCACACTCACCCACTATGCCACCGGAGCTCAGCCGAGTGAGCGTCTTAAAAAAATCTTTCTCTTGTACATTTTATTGTGCGCTGGATGCAGGTTCACAGGGAAAATCAGTTCCCTATTCAATAACCCCACTGTATTCTATTTCATGCCATTCATTGCAATCACAATGTGACACCAGGAATCCCGCATCTAGCCTATTTCCCATTTTCCTTCTGACTTTGTTACTAAGTTGCTGCCGTATGAACTTTGGGCTTGGACAAATATGTCCTTTTGACCTCATATAGTTGACTGTTCTAACAATTACATATCACCCTCATATTCCTTTCATTTTACAGGCCTACCTTTTGACTGAAAAGAGCCAAAGAGGAGAGACTTTGATCCCACGTCTGAAAGGTGACTAAGACACGTAGTCTCAGCTCTACTAATGTCTATGATGACGTTGGCCGTTTTGTTTATGATCTTGAGTTTTGCTGCCACTCTATGCAAGATCACCTCATGTGATTACTTTCCAGAGTAGTTGCTGGTAGTAGCGGGCACCATCTAGTATCACTGGTTTCAAGGTTGCAAAGGCTGAGATTGGCATAATCCATTAGTTAGTGGGCTCACTAGGACATGTGCCTTCCGTTTTCTTCATTCTTCCTCACTCCAGATAGCAAGGCACCAGTTACACTCAGGCGGATCCTCAGAAGCTGAAAGAGGCCTCACTATTGAGTTAGCTTCTTGGATGCCCATGCTACAGGAGTCCCTTGCCTTGTGATTTCTTTCATCCAGCTTTTGAGACTCTGATGAGAGACTCTAACCTTCTTTTTATATGACCCACCTGCAAAGTTTCACATGAGTAGAGTTTACGTATTTCATAGACTCCCAAAAGTTTACTCACGAACTCAAGCTAAGAAATGCTGATTTATGGGGATGGCATAAAACAGTCTTCAAAATAAAATGGGCAAAGTAATAAAAAGTATGCTGAATAGCAAAAAGTTAGACTAGCTAGCCCTCTTTTAAAACCCTTATGACATGTACTCAGTCTTTGACATCCATAGCACCACCACAAGTAGGAATAGGGGGTTTAGACTTACAAGAACTCAATGGAATATAACTCTGCTACTTATCATATTCACTGAATTTACTAGACTTTTAAGAGGAAGGGATCATAGGAAACATCATTCAGGTGGAAGCCTTCACATTTAATTCATTATCAGATTCTACTCTGCAAGTGAAACCTTAAGGGGAACCCCTGGAGTATCAAACAGATAAGAGCAATCAGGACTTAATGTGTAACTGCTTTGTTTCCTCTGGGTCTTGGCAGTAGCATTCTATTTTCATTTGACAGATGAGAACACCAAAACCCATATATTTCATGCAGCATACTTAGATTACGATCAAATACTGACTCTTACTATAATATTATTAGGTTTGTTGTTTGTTTTTTTCTCTATAATAAGACTATGTCTCCCTTTAAAATAAAACTCATTAGGGTTTTAAGAAATTTCTTCTGAGTACTCATTCCCACATGCTCCTGTGAATGCTTCAGATGTGTGCATCTAAAACGAAGACTACCAGACCAAGGAAACATCTAGGTGAGTGTTGAAAATGCACTTTGACCCTCTTCCCCATTGTTTGAGAGATTGACTTTTCCTACTGTTGAAATTTTGACACTTCCTAGCCTTACAAAAATTTAAGAATTGCCTCATGTGAGCAGGAATGCCTCTGGTGAAATGTATAAACTAGGTCACTTAACATTGTCGGTAAACAGGTAATCTCAACCAGAAAGAATTCCCTGGTCAACACTTTTTTTTTTAACACATAGTTAACACTTGGAGGGAGCGGGAGAGTGGGGTGACAGGAACACTTTTCAGCCTGGAGCACATGACTCACGTAGACCTATCCTGCTTATAGATTCCATGTGAAGTGGCTCCACATGACACAAGAGCCAAACGGAATGATAACACAACCTGGGTTAAGTCTCTGCCCACCTCTCTTTTGACACCAGTCCTTCCACACAGAGATTTAGACCCAAGTTTCTTACCATTGTCAGCAGGGAAGGTTACGCAGAAAAGAATTTTGCAAAATACCTAGGTTCACTTTCACTTACCAAGGCCATGGACTCTGCGTAACCAATGTCACTGGAAGTCTGCTCCATCTGTGACTCTCATCTTTAAGAGAACGAGCATTGGAAGAGGCACAGATATGTTTGCTTCACTGGCAGGTTTGTTGTTTGTGTGCTAGTCTGCATTTTCAGCTGTGGGTGGGTGGGTGTGCATGAACAGTTGGAGAGACCCTGCCTCCTGGGGATCCCGTGTGACTAAGAGTGGAATTGCACTCCATCAGATGCTCTATGGCCCACTGCTGGAGGTGAATGGTGGGTTGGCTTCTCAGTGCGCCCCTTGATAGACTCAACCCTCCAAGCTTTGAGTTAGTAGGGGATTCCCTCACTGTTTGCACTTACTTTTACCTGTTCCCCTGATGATTTGAAAATGTTCTCATCTGGAAATTTGAATCTAGATTTTCCATGAAATCATCTAGATTTGTCTCTTTGACTACTCTCTTAGGCAATCACTGAAAAGGTGTCATTTCCCAGAGGACTATGATAAACAAATATCAAAATTATTTCTACTTTAATAAACATAAAGTTGATTCTCTAAAGTTAAGCAGTTTGTCCAAAAAAAGCAGAGCAGGTCCCTGGTAAACTAGGTAAAGAAGCCTTCTCCCCCTCTTTCTACTTATGGTACCACACCCATTTAGTCTAGCACGTGGAGTTTTCATATTTACTTAGATCAACAGTTCTCAACCTGTGGGTAGTGACCGATCTCTTTGGGGTTGAACAACCCTTTCAAAGGGTCGCCCAATTCATAACAGTAGCAAAATTGCAGCAATGAAGTAGCAAGGAAAATAATTTTACGTTTGGGGGGTGGTTAACAACAATATGAGAAACTGTATTAAAGGGTCATGGCATTAGAAAGGTTGCAAACCACTGTCTTAGGTACTTACTAGTAATTTGTACAGGCACAGATTATACCCACACTAGTAATGAGCAACTTGAAGCAGATAAAAGACTTACACAGAAGGAGAGGATGATGGGATGGGTGGGGATATGGTCAGCAATAATGTATAAAAGAAGGTAAAAAAGGTTTCAAAGTTGATGAGTTCACAGCTCTTCTTGATGTGATTGAACTACTGAATTGTAGGATATGTTAAGTGTAGCTCAATGAAAAATAATAATTCATAGTCTGGTGCACCCATAAACCCTAAATAAACATTAATTTTCATATCAGAAGCTTAGTCTCTAGTGGTCCAAGTAATTTCAGAAAGTAACATGACACAAATGCAGGTAATAAGACAGAATACACTCTCAGTCAGATATCTCTTTCTATATGAGGGATGGGGAAGGGTCTTTGATGGTGTGTTCAATGAATACCTTACTGCTCTTTTATTTCAAACTTGGACAACTTGGGCTACTTCATAGGATATGTATTTGTGGTATCATGAGCCCGCAAAAGACAGCCCCACATAGCTGGTAGCATGAATGCATCTGGTGGCATTAACACATTTTATGTTGGTTTTCCTTGCCATTCTATTTATTCATAAGTTTTAAAAGACTATTTAGAATTGCTGCAAATGTCCCCAGAATTATATGTCACCCTGGAGAAGTTGTTACCTATTAGGCCCTATTCTGATTGTTGCCATTTTTGACAATTCAGCTCATCCTTCTGCAAAATCTCATCTGAACAGTGGGAACATTGTTCACTACTGATCAAGGTGACATTTCTCAGAGCTAAAATAAAGAAAACAAAGCAAAAACCACCATCTTGTCTTGATAGTCCTCTCCATAAGCAGAATGAAATTCTGTGGGCTGGTTCAGGCCCCTGTAGGCATTTCCGGTGCTTCTGGGCTGGGGTCTGCAGGTTGTTCGTCCCGAGGAAAGATTCAGGATGTCTCAAGCCTTTTGTTGATGATTTTCTTCTCTGACAATGCTCAATCACATTTAGTTTCTTAGAAAACCTCTCCATGTGTGACAGCAAAAATGAGTTTTAGCATTAGATAACAAGGAGTCCAATGTATTATGACCCTACTATGGGTCAAGTAATCTACAAATGCATTATGTTGCAACCAAGAGAATTAAAAAGAGCCAGTGGGGTCATTGTGAGGGCTCTGACCACACAGATGTATGGACAGTGAGAATATAACAGTCAGGAGAGAAATCACATGTTCTTTATTTGCCAGCTAAACAGTAATCTTGCAACTGGAAGAGCTACATGAGTTTAAACATACTTTTTTTTGTATCTTAACAAATAAAATTTATTTTATCACAATTGGGTGTGAATTCAACTTTCTCCCTATGTTTAAACATTCTTATTCTTAAATGAATCTAATACTTAAAAGTGGGTGGATTGTTCAATAGAGTGACCCAGCAGTCCCTTATAAGCCACTCTTTTCACTCAACTGAACACAATGCATAGTTTTGAAAGACTTCACATTTTTGACCATATGCCTTCATTTTAGCACCACCTTTTTAATCATATTTCTAATATTGTAAAATAGGAAACCATTTTGTAAAAAAAAAAAAAATAATAATAGCTGAGCCCTGGTGGCGTAGTGGTTGTGCACAGGAATGCAGCCCACTGGGATAGAGGTTCAAATCCAGCAGCAAGGTTGGGCCTCCTACTTCCACCACTAGAGGGCAGTGATGCCCCCCACCAAAAAAAATTAAGATTTAGTTCTGTAGCTCACCTAAGTACTTAAAGGGAGAAATGGGTTGAAAGCCCCCCCCCCCCTTTTTTTTGGTCAGTTCAGATGTTACCTACTGGGCGGATCTTGAGATCAGTGTGGTAGCAGAGTCCTTGTGAGTATTTCAGAGGGCTGTGCTCCCCTCTGTAATTCGGTCCCATTACACCAGGGGCCATTAATTAACCTGATGCCACCAGCAGCCACACTGTGACCATAAGGGGATAGCTTGGCAAGGCAGAGTAGAATCAGACTAGGTATAAAGAACTTAAAGCAAAGAGAAGAGATCTCTTCTTCTCAGAGACATTTAAAATTAGTTTTTAAAAACAGAAACACATAAACTCACCTATCTGTGTCAAGAAAGACTGGGCTTATGTAGATCACACACAAAAAGTAAGTTTTCCTAAGTGAATTTTTTTTAAGTGGGGAGGGGGTTGGATCCTGGAAAAAATTATGAGTATTGTACTTGCTTTTCAAGGTAAGCAGGCATTGCCTAGCTATGTTACATAAAAATCCCCAACAAGTAACAGGGAAGAGGATTTTTTAAAAACGATACTAGTGTTAAAGGCTCCATGTTCATGGTCGGTGGGAGCTTTATTTAATGAACAGCCTGGCGTGGACCTGCTTTAATATCCACAGTGAGATGAAACCATCGCTCCTCTGAGATGCTTCAGAGACCATCGCCATGTCCGGGCCTCGCTGACAACTCTGCTTCTGACGCAGAACCCTGAGTTGGTGTTGGTGGCCTGGAGACCTGTCCAGAGCTCTGAGCACCAATGCTATGAGGCCCCAAGAAAGTGAAAGCTTCCCAGTAGGGCACCTTCATCAGCCCTCACACTTCACACAAACACCAGGAGGAGGTTTTTAGAAGGAAAATCGGACAATGCTACCCAGGCTTCTTGCCCGAATGGCTCGAGTAACTGTCTGTAGTGATTCTCAGCCATTTTTGGTTCCAAGAAGGCTATGATCCAATTTTATTAGTATAGTAAACGAGTGTTGCAATGACTCTGGGAAAGCGTGTGTGTGTGTGTGTGTGTGTGTGTGTAGGAAGGGAGGGAGGTAAGAGGCAGAATCAGCATTTCCCATGTGGACAGAAGTGTCAAGGTATCATTCTGGAAAAATGATCCTCCAGTGACTGTGGCAACAGTCTACTTCTATCCCTCTTTTCCCTGAAACTGAAAGAAACACCCCTGACAAAAGCATAGTATCTCCCAGTTACTTACTATCTCTCTCCTGCCATCTTTTATACTCTGCCAGGGGTGTCACATATGGTTGTGCAGATAGTGCAGTGCCCAGCTGCAGAGTTCTGCTGGGGCCCTCTTCTACCATCACGCTGCCCTTTGCCCACACTCAACTTACAAATTACCAGCACTGCAGATATTCTGAGCTCCTCCCACTGCCCTGGAAGTATTTATACATGTCTCTGCTTGCAAGAAATTCCTCTACGTGTCTCAAGAGAACCAAAGTGGATTTTCAGCCATCGACCAAATACATATTGCGTGTAAGGCCAGGTTATTTCTCCATAAACATCATACCTGAGGTGTCAGCACAGTTCCTGACAGGGAATGGGCACTCAATAAATGCTTGAAGAGCAAAAATGTCACTTCAAGGGATCAGGTGCACCTGACACAAGTGAGGTTGGGTCCTCTGCATGTGAAAGTTGGGCAGTTAAGGAGGAACATCACAGAAGAATTGATGCTTTTATAGCATTGGCAAAGCATACAGGAAGCACTCAGTATTTTCAGAGCACCAACAAATCTGTGCAGCAGAAGCACCATACGAAGGCTCAGAAGAGAGACCAGCGAGACAGCAACTCACATACTGTGCACCTGTTACCAGGAGAGAGCAGGCCCTGGAAAAGCATGTCAGGTTTGGTGCAGTAGAAGGGCAGCCAAAAGGACACAGTGGCTGCAACAATAGGCTCAAGCCTAAAAATAAGTGGATGGCAAAGAAGCAGGCAGGGTTTTGATCATTTGTCATGCGGTTTCAAGGAGCTGGGACGGAGTTGGTGACTCTGAACAGCCACAGCAAGGACACGTAAATCATGAAGGTCACCTTGAGGAATGCTCCCCTCCCATCTCACTAGCTTTATGCACATATTCTGTACTCTCTGACCTTGAAGCAACCTCCTTCCAACTTTCAGATTTCTCTTCACAGAGCTCAGGCAAAATGCCTGCAACTACTGGCTGCCTACATAGCATGAAGGCAACGGTAAAATAATTTGTGTCCTTCTACTGAAGAGCACACCTGAAATAACCAAGGGGTGAATTATATGACACATCTACCTTTGCTTACAGAGTTTCTTTGAGGAAACAAAAAGACGGTGCTGGGGTAAGAAAAGAAACCAACAGGGCTGAGCCCGGGTGGCGTAGTGGTTGAGTGCGGGACTGCGGCCCACTGTGTTGGCAGTTCAAATCCAGCAGCAGCTCTCCAGGAGCAAGACTGGGCCTTCTACTCCTGCCAGAGGGCAGTGATACCCCCTCCCCCCAAAAAAAAAGAAAGAAAAGAAAAGAAACCAACAGGCAGCAGGATACATAAAAAAGAGGGAATGCTGTTGAGAATTAGGAAAGGAATAGATAAAGAGTAGAAAAATGAAGAAGAGACACAGAAGACACCATGAATAAATAATAATACTCTCTTCATATCTTCCTTTGAAAAGTCCATTACATCTGGAAAGCATGTTTTATAATTAAAAAAAAACCTCCCTCACTGGCATAAAATATTACTTCATACAAATGTCACCCTCGCTCATACTCACTCTTGCAGGCTAACTGCTGTGACTCACTCAGCACCACTCTGAAGCAGCGGCCCCCCCCTACTTCATTGACTACAGAGCTCACATTCTGACCAGTTCTCTCCACTCCACTCCCTGAGAGCCAGCCTTTGAAGAAGCAACCCGCTTGCCTCTGACACAGCCTGCCTGAAGGAGACAGCTCACCTAACTGTAGATTCGCTCAGCCTCCTGGGAGATCATATGCTTGCTGGCACCTCCTTGTCAACCCTATTCACTGTGTGTTTTTACAAGCCATCATAACTTGAGTAAAAATATTGTTTTTAGAATGCAGTCATCTGGCTCCAGAGGAAGGGTGTTAAAATAATTTATAGGATAACAGACTCTGTCATTGTCTAGTATTATTCTGAAATGGCATATGCTCAAAATCGGGCCATGGGGAATTCAGCTATCTGTGTAAGGTATTCCCCGACACATGGAGGAGTGAAACAGCAGGTGTTCCCGCAGTGGTTTGCTCTTTGGAAAGCCTGGCACCAGCACTTTCAAAATATGTGATGAGATCATCCATTCCCAGGGCTGAGACTTGGTAAAAGAAGTCATTTGGGAGTGTCTTGGTCAAGGTTCGGGAAATCCTCTCACACTTTATAGCTATCAGGAGCTATATAGGGTTTATCACTGTCCTGTCGCAAAACATGCTTCAGCAATGAGAACCTTCATTGTTTACCATGTATTTCTTTTTTTTTCTTTTTTTTTTTGGGGGGGGGGGGCTTCACTGCTCTCCGGTGGTGGGAGTAGGAGGCTCAGCCCCACTGCTGGAATTGAACCTCCATCCCAGTGGGCTGCAGCCCTGCGCACAACCACTATGCCACTGGGGCTCAGCCCTTCTTTTTTCTTTTGTATATTTTTAGGTCACTTTTTCTTCATGATATAGCATGGATCTATCCTACCCATCTCAGAGGTAAGGTTTTAGAAAACAATGAGAGAAAGAGAGCCCCGATAGCACAGTGGTTGCCTGTCTGGCTGCTAACCACAACGTCTGCAGTTTGCAATCACCAGCTGCTCCATAGGAGAGCGGTGAGGCTTTCTGCTCTCATACATAATTACGGTCTTAGAAACCCACAGGGACAGGCCCAGAAGGGTCAGTATAAGTTGCAATCGACTCACTGACTGCCAATTTCTGTACTTTCCTCAGCTGCCCCACTCAAGAAATGCATTTACTCTCTCAGATCCTCATTTTCCTCATATGGAAAATGAAGATTATAATAGTTCCTGCCTGAGTTGTGAAAAGAAAGATGTTAATATATGTGAACTTTTCAGGAAGAACCTGGTTCCGGGACTCCCAGAGGAGCATGCTCCAGATCTCCATAGGAAGGGGTGGGGCTGTGACGGGAGGCATCAGAGGCCATTTGTGGAGGCTGTGGGGCAGGCAAGAAGAAACTGTGAGGTAGAGGGACAGGGGGGCTTCCTGGCCCCTGGGGGCACAGGTCAGAGGACCACATGGCTAAGAGGTTGAGGTCTAGAGAGGGCCTGCCTGGTTGGTGGCTGAGGAGAGGAGAGGTATTGTTGTGGACCAATGCCTGCTCCTTACTGTTAACTGATCCTGATTGTGGACTCCTGTAAACTCCCCTCCTAAAAAAGAAGAAAGTATCTGGTGCATATTTTCATTATTATCATTGTTATTACAATAATATGGTTGTGTTACTGATTATAGGCCTCTCACATAATTCATTTCGTTGAATCCTTAAAGCTATGCTCAGAAATATGCCTGAGTTTTGACATTTACACAGAAGAAGTATGACCAGTCACTTGTCCGTGGTCACCTGATTAGAACGTGGCAGCATGAAGGTTGTCTGCTTCAAGATAAGAAGGTTGTCTTATCCAGACTCTCCTAGGGCCTATGCCAGTTTCTAGTATATGACATGCTAACCTGTAAGATGTCCTCAAATCCTTCATAGCTGGCCTTGGTGATCAAATTGCTCAGCTTGAAATGTACCCCAGAGCCAGAATGAAGAAGGGTCTTAACACACATTTGGAAGAAGTTACTTAAATGTACCTGTTTCATATGAACCAAACTGTGTGAGTAGGTGCCATGCCTGGGCCTCACATTCCCAAAGGAAAACGCTATGAAGAGAGCGTCCTGACTATCTCCAGCAGACTCTCTCCCCCTCTCTTTGTCACCACAAGGACTCAGAGGTGAAGTGGGTAAGTATTACTGTTCCAATTTAACAGAGGCAACAATTGAGCCTGCAAAGGGTTAAATGTGGGGCTAAGCGCTTCACAGGCATCATTGTCTTCAGTCCTACATCGGACATGTGAAGGAACTGCACCCTAAACTCATCTATGGAGGGTAAAGGATTGCAGTGCCCTCCATAGAGATCCCCCCCTCCCTCGCCCGCCCACATGAAGTTGAGAGTCAGGGATAGTCTAGCTGTTGGACATGGCCTGCAGATATCCCTGATCCACAGTTGTGGCTTGCTGGGGGTGGGTTGGGGGGGGTAGCAGGCTTCCTGCACTACAAGATCCTCAGTAGCTTCCTTCCAGAGGCAAACAGAAGAGCAAATGATGTGTAATGATGCACTGACAAAAAGTGTGATTTACTTCTGCTCAGAAATACATCAGACATCAACGCCAACACCTGTCAGTCAGCATCGAGATGTTATGTAAGTGTTCCCCTAGTCCCACCTCTGCACCAAATGAAATGGAGAAGGCTTAGCTGAAATCTAATTACCACTCTATGCCACCATTCCAGACAGGAATGACAAAGTTACAATAAATATTTTATGCAACACTCAGCAAGGCGAAAGCAATGAGGTGGAGAGTGCTGGGGTTGCTGAGTGAAGTGCAGCCTCTATACAAAGTTCGCAGCTGAGCCAGAGCAGAGGATATTAGAATTGGGAGAGCAGGTCCCTAAGAACATCCCTAATAACACACCATACACATTCTGTGGCCAGATCACTCTTGGCAGCAACCCAAATCGCCTCCAAAGACATCATACAGAGTACCTTTTGCTCTCACCCTGTTTTTCCAACATTTTAAAATTAAGGTGGATTCTCTCAAAAGTTCAAAGGTAAGATCGTTTTGTACACTATGTAGAGAACAGGAGTATGAGGAACATTATGATAGCCCAAGCCTCTTTATGGATCTATATAGGAAAGCATTTTTAGGGCTTTGCTTTTCATTCTTCGTTTGACTGTCTCCCACAGCTGTGGTCTTTATGGCATTTTTAAAATAGTTTCCCCTCTTTGGAATTCATTTTTTCCCTTTTACTGAAAATGCTAATTCCTCCATTCATTTTCCAATCTGAGTAGGTGGCATTTGGACCCCACGGCCCAATTGTCCAGTCTTCTTCAAGATGAAGTCCAGAAGAAACAAACAATCCATCGTGGGCTGTGCCCATTCCCTTTGAATCAGAGACTGGTACACAAGCCGGCTTCTAAATGAGCCTATTGTTCCCTGGAGTCACCCAGAGTTCCCCAGGGAGAGGATGACATGAGCCCTGGTGAGATGGTCTCACAAACAGCTCAGGGACTCCCTGTTCAACCTCTCCTCCTTCTCAGATAGGACCGCCCAACGATCCCTCTAATGTCCTCCACACCTTTGTTGACTTTCTCCTCCCCCAAATCTAGTATTTTCCCCTGTAAGCTTAAAAGTGTTCAATAGTCGAGCTTACATTTCATAATTTCTATGACTCCAGACTTCTATTTTCATTCTTCCATCATTTTTGCTCCCAGGTGTATGTGTGTGTCCACCTGGACTATATTCACACATTCTGTTCATGAATACATGTATGTGTATCCCATAATTTGCATAGTGGCTACACCTTGCAGTGCGCAGTGCACCATAGTTCAGATACCCTGTCTCCACAGGAGGAAGACAGGACTTTCTTCTTCTGTAAAGAATGAAGGGATCAGAACACCCGAGGGCAGGTCTACTCTCTACAGTGAGGTCACTATGAGTTAGCATTGTGTCAATGGCGGTGAGTTTGGGTTTTAGATGCTTCTTTCTAGGTTTTGCTTTTTATTTTCTCCTTCAGTTATTGGTAACAAAGGAATTAAGCCTAACTAGAACTCTTGGGAAACTAATGAGGGTGTCTTATACGTCCTACTTATGAGTGAGGAAACGCACAGAACAAAAGCTCGGTCATGCCGGATCCCTGGGCTACTTCCCTTTTCTGCCCAATTATTCACTGCTTGAGCTGATGCTTTTCTGTGTTCCTCTTTGTATAAAGGACACATTTCAGGAGCATATCTGTCCCTGCATATCTATATCTGCATATCTGTGCCTTTGCATATCAAGGGGACTGTGTGGTTGGTGTGTGTGTGTGTGTGTGTGTGTGTGTGTGATAGATAGAGAGAAAGGATGTGTGGTTACCTATTGTTTTAGTAAATACCTTCCTTTACCCCTTTGCCCCTTTGGAAGGAGCCCTGGTGGCAGAGTAACCACTAGGTCAGAAGTTTGCACTCAGCGGCTACTCTGTGAATGAAAGATGAGGAGGCTGTCTGCTCTAGTAAAGTTTGAGCTTCAAAGGAGCAGTTCTAGCCTGTCCTATAGTCACTGAGATGGGACTGATTCATTGGCTCTGGGTTTGGTGTTTGGGTTTATCCCTTTTAGCCTAAGACAATTACCACTGTGGGCAAAAGATAAGCAAACGATAAACCAAACCCACTACCAGGAAGTCATATATACATATAGCTTCTGAGGCTGTAAACCCTTTTGGGAGCTTATGGCCACATCATTCTCCCAGGAGCAGGCTGGTAAATTCGAACCACCAACCTTTCCATTAGCCATCCAGTGCTACTGACAGCACCAGGGGTCCTCCTGTGGAAAGAGCACCTATATTCATTTCCATTGAAAAGTCTATATTTTCCTAATAATGTGTTGTCAATTCAGCTAAATAATGTTCTCTGTTTGGGACCTCATACACAGAATCTACCCCAGTCTTGCTAAGAGAAATACACTGCTGTTGGCATGTTGTCTCCCCTTTACTGGTAGAAGAAGTTGAGGGAAACAAAACTGGTAATGGTGTGAGTCACACTCATCGAGCTACCTTTTTTCATCTCGAATGTCTACTTTTGTTCTAAATGTTTTGAAACCACCTAAGGCTTTGTTCTGCCATGTTTTTGATTCATGCTGTCTAACATCCTAACTGGGTTAAATAGCAAGGTCAAAACCAGTATCTTAATCTTCATATGTTAAGGTCCTTCTTCTTCATTCACTCATTCCTCACCAACTGACATGATTAAATCCGAAAGCCCAGATTACCATGTGAATATGGAGCATGATCAGATAGATCCCACAATGGAGGATGATTACATGATTCCACAACTGCAAGTTATATCCTTGTCTCAGTACCAAGTCACTGAAAATCAGGTCCCAGGTAACTTTATGATGCACACGCCTTATCCATCAATTAAGCACATAGTGAATCTCCTTTGACTGTGGACCAGAGATCTGAAAAGTCTAGCTACTGTGCAGAATACATTGGAAAAGAGATTGTAGGAAATGCCATGAAGTTAAAATTTAGCTCTCTGTCATCTGATTTAACTTATGATCCATTAAGTTTGTTCTAGTTTTTAAAATTTCCTACATTCTTTTCAATTGAATCTATATGTTTTACTTTGCTAATGTTAGATTTTCGTTTTTGCTTGCATATTTCCCAGTATATGAATTCCAGGATAGATAAATCTAAAGAGATGTTAACTAAATTAATAGTTTCTTTGGAGTTGGGGGAAATGGTGTGGCAGTCATGTACTTCTGTTAATTTCATGATTGGGAGTGCAGGGTGGAGTCTAGTCTGTCAATCTGGAGATATCCAACAAGACCTCTGTGTGGGCATGGCTTTCTCTGAGAATTCTGGGAAATCTCAGGATATTTCCCCCGTGAAGGTGAGAGACTTACAACTCAGTTCCTAGGAGATGCTCAACTGACAAGACAAGATGGCAGCATGCTGATAGACACTGAGTCCTGGAGGAGTCAGAAGAGAAGTCATTTGGGCTCAGTGTCTATAGACACTGAGAGCCAGAGAAGCCACGTGGAGCCTCCTGGCAGTGCTGAGATGCTTAGGAAGCTACAAGGAGACCTCTGCCAGCGCGGACATGCATCTAACACCACTGGACACACAAGACTCTGTGCCACCGAGTCAATTCAAACTCATAGCTACCATACAGGATCCACGGCACAGATGGACAAACACTTGATAGGCTTCTAAGACTGACACTTTTAATGGGAGTAGAAAGCCTCATCTCCCTTCCTGCTTCTAAAAACAATGGCAATAGAATGACTGCTCGATCAATTCCCACTCATGGGAGCAAAGGCTGGGCCTCCTACTCCCACCATCAGGGCAGTGATGCCTTAAAAAAAAAAAAAAAGAATGACGGCTCGAGGCCTCCAAGTGAAGGAGCACTCACCATCTGTACACTTCAGTCCACAGTGTCCGCACTAAAGCATATTTACTTCAAAGGCTTCCCTTCCTTTTCTCTGTCCACATTGCCATAAAGGACTCCCCCTCCCCTTTCTGCCTCTGCTGGCTTTTTAGTCTTCCACAGACAGTCCATTCTCTAAGTCTCTCTGCACTGTCATGATCATTATGTAATACCCAATCCATCACCCATTCTTCTTTGCCTTGCCTGTGCCCTAAGAGTTCTTATAATGTGTATTTCATCTTGGCCTTTCATTTTATGTAAAAATATATTACTCTATTATTAACTCTCTAATAGCAATTTTTTGTTAGCTAAAATGTCTCCACTCCAGCAGGATTTTTTTTCTACCATTAGTGGCTTTGTTGTTCTTCTTTTTCTTTCTTGGATATACATTTTTGAAGACTCTGATGCAATTATAATATCTTAAATGTCTCCTTATCCTAATGCAACCTTACCTAGCAACCCTCCCCACCCCACCCCCCCTCACCCTCACCTCTGCCGCACTTCGGTTCAGTGAAAGTTTTCAAAGTTTGCAATAAGAACACACCAGACAAACCTTCAGCCTGTGGATATTTTTTAGAGGCAATTACACGTAAGGCCTCTAAATAGGATCTGAGTGAATGGAGCATGAAAAGACCATCATTCCAGCCTGCAGGAAAGGTCATGTGCATAGACACGGAATGCTGTAACAAAGAATATGTAACAAGGTGTCTGTGTAGGTAAACCATGGGTAGCTCACTCTTAGCACAGCGAAAACATGAGCAAGATGGAAGAGACTGTCAGCAGATAAAGCTGGAGAGGTAAGAGGTGAGTGGGTAAAGTGACTTTGGATGCTTTCCTGGTGCATACAGGATACGGAGGGTCATCAAAGGTTGTTCCCCCCTCCTTTCTTCTTACCAATGATGTTAAGCAAGGATTGGCATGATTACATTTCTGTGATACAAGAACCCTTCCGGAAGGTCCACAGAGAAGTCAAGTTGTGGAGCAAGAAGCGTAAATTCATAAGGAGCTTCCTGTTGCACTCCCAGCTTACGGTGGCTGTGCAGTGTTCCTTCTGCCCCCCCGCCCTTCCAGATCTTTTCTTCTGCTTAACAGAAGGCACCAGAAAATTTCCAGGCTAATGTTCCAACCCTTTATCCTGAAATATCTTGGACTCAAACAGGATAACTGCATTATTATCAGGTCCCAGGTTTTAAAAGGTTCCTTTCTTAGGAATGATCTATAAAGACTCTCAGTCCACAAGAAATGCTAGTTTGAGGAAGATAACAACTTACAGCTTTGGCCAGAGAAAGGACCAAATCAAATCAAGATCAATAAGCCCAAAAGCCTGCCTCACATGGAGACTTTGTCGAGACCAAACAACTTTCCATCTAGTTCCACATTTCCTTTTCCAATGACCCATTATCCTGATTCTCTTCCTAAACAAGTTCCAATTAATCAGTTCCAATGAATCTTCCAGAGCCATATTACAATCAGTTCCAATGAATCTTCCAGAGCCATATTACATATTACTGCAAGGTTGAACCTACCCTTTATAGAGAAACTTGGATTCCAGTACCTTGAACAAATGGTCCAAATCTAACTCCCAGACCCCATGTATGCCCATGTACTGAGGCATTGATCACTTGTTCTTTTCTCACTACCTAGTCCGTTTCTTTACCTAGCGCGCTTGACTCGTGTGCTGTCCTTTCCTTTGATGAAAATATGCTGTCTCCGAGGATATGTAACAAGGCATCAGAAATCAACCTCTTCATGGATTCTCTCACCCTGCCTGTCTCCAATTAAGGTGCACTGGTGACGTGCTGGGTTAAGCAGTACGCTGCTAGCTCTAAGGTCAGCAGTCCAAGTCTAACAGCTGATCCAGGGGAGAAGATGCGACTTTGTAGCCCCATCGACAGTTACAGTCTTAAAACGCAGAGGGCAGTCCAACGATGCTGTCCCAGAGAGCCGCGATGAGTTGAAATGGTGACCCTGGCCTTGGGTTTGTTTTTGGTATCACCAATTAAATGGCACTTATCTCTATTAAATAATTCTGTGATCTTTGGAATCTTTCTTTATACAAGAACAATTTTTATGCACTTGCATGATAGTCTATAAAAATAAAAGGGGGGGGATACTGAATCCTTTTTGTGACTGAGGAGGCATTTTTACCCTGCATGTTAACACCTCCAGAGTCGATACTAGGTTCTTTGTGCTCTTGTTTATTCTCTCAACCACAACAACAAGATTTCTGAAGCAACTCCTATGTTGGAGATAACGTACGAAGGACTGGGGACGCACTCTCAGATAAGCCTGCCATGTCCTTTCCCTCATGGGGCTATGGTCAATCAAGGAGACAAACCCTGGGCGTGTAACCACAAAGGTGAGTCGGACTATATTGCACAAGTCCAGAAGCCGAAGGTACCCACAGTGATTTGAAAGTCAATTTGGATTTAGTGACTCCAAGTCATTCCCATTAATCTCCACTCGGTTGCTATTGTACGTCAACAGAGCAATTCCAACTCCCCCAGGGTCCTGCTGGTAGGTTTGAACCATGGATGCTTCGTGGTTAGCAAGTAAGTGCTTCATCAGTGCTCCACCAACCTCTGACCTCTCCTGCAGAGGCTGGGCCATCTAAGGACTTGCTTGTTTAACTTTTTTTTTTCTTTTAGCAGCTCAGGTAGACCTAGGTAAGCAGACAGGTGAGAATGAAGCGAGCGCTGGCAATGCCACCTTTTCCACTCTTGAACAGGATGTTTGCAGCTCGGCACACCTAGCGTACCACCACAAGAGCTACGAAGAACATGGACGCTAATACACCCATGGCAACGGAGTTGAAGCCTGAAAGCCTGTGTCCATAATGGCATCACCGTGTTTTCGAACCAGCATCAGCAACAGCCAACTTCGAAACGTCTCATCGTGTGAAACTTTAGTCACCCCTCGCCTAGTGTTCTGTTATGCCGCCAAGTGCAAACCTCATGGGCGGTGGAAAGGAGCACTAACTGTGCAGAGAAGTCCAAGAAGACTGCCTGGAAGACAAAGCCTTTGTGCTAGCCTGGAAGGGTCTGGGAGTGTTCCGCGGACAAAGGGGGGCGGGGCCGCAGCAAGCAAAGACAACCATTGTAGACACAGGGCTGGGGCTGTGCTAAGTCCTTGATGTGGCAGCACTCTTAGCTTCCGAAAGAACAGGTGGGTGAAGCGACGGAAACAGGGTCATCAGATGAGCTAGAAAAGTCAAGCATGAGCCCTATAGCGTCTTTTATGTGTTTTTCCTGTACCCCCAAATAGAGAAGAATGGTGATTTCTACACTAGTATTACAAAATAGATATAACTGTTGTTTCCATTTAAAAGTTGAAGAAAACAAGACTTAGAAAAGCTAAGGGGTACACGTAGAGCATTTAGTTGGTGGCAAAGCGGGGAGTCAGACGCAGGCCATTGACTATGATCTGTCGCTAGGAAAGAACACCTGCATGGATGGGCTGCTGGACTTGGCTGCAGTTCACTAGGCATCTGACATGCTCTGTCTCCAAGCAGTAGAACTCACCCCGACAGGATTTTTTAAAGCATAGAAATCATTTGTTTATATGTCATTAGTATAGTCTGTTTCATCAAGGTGGTTGTTTCTGGAGTAATTTTTGCCTGTCCTGTTGGAGGGAGGGGCCTGCACTGGCATGTAGAGGGTGGAACTCAGAGACAGTGTAAACCTCCAAGCACAAACAGGATAGCGCATAAAGTGGGGAATGATCCTGTCAAATATGCCAATAGTGCTGAAAATGATCGACCTTCCTCTATGTTATAAGATGGCTTATGCCAATAAGTGAAAACATACTGACACCTCCACTGTGAAGCACAACACACTTTAGTCGCTTTCAGTTTCAAACTCAATTTCTTGTTTCATCTGATGTCTGCGCCATCAAATCATGAGGAAAGCACTCTGGAAGGAGTGTAGGTGGCAATGCAGGGAAGCGGTGGGTCAAACCCACCAGCCGCTCTTGTGAAGAAGAGGAAGTTATCTGTTCCAATGAAAACTTAGAGCCTTGGAAACACTATACAGCAGGGCCACTATGAGTTGGAAATAATTTGGTGGCAGTTGACTCTCCTATAATGAGATGATCAAAATGCAAAACTCAGAAAACAGTATTCTACTACCGGAATGAATGGGTGATCATAAGAGTGGGAGGTGACAACTATGTCTGTTTTTCTGTGGAACGCCAGTGTGACACTGAGGAAACATACATGTCAACTTACAGAGACTCTTAACACCTCAAAGAAATGGCAGCGACCTGAAAGCATGAAGTCGGTAAATAACTCAGCTCTTCATGACTCCATACTCTAAGAGGGAACAAACACATTCCACAGACATCTTACAGTTGTTGAACATCTGCTACGAAATTGCTAACAAGGTACCAAGCTGTTTGCCCACTTTGAATGCCAGAGAAATGTGAAGCAATAGTGCAGTTACTCAATCTGAGCACGCGGGGGCAGCAGCACACAGGGTGTGGATTTAGGTCCCGCATAAACATTTAACACTGCCTTCTTTTACTTCTCCTGGCACAAAGAAGTTCTCTCCGTTGTCTGGTATTTATGTTACCAGGCTTAAAATGATGGGGCTGTTTCTGTTTTCAAAATAAGTCTACTTTCTATTCCAGGATATTTGTTTCTCTGTGAGAAAATAACAAATCTTTAGTATTTCTGTGTGTGCATAAAGATTTCCGGTGGCTCTTTCTGGTAAATGCTGAACTGTAAAACTCAAGGTCAGTGGCTCAAATCCACTAGCCTTTCTGCATGAAAAGGAGGAGGGTGTCTGCTCCCATAAAGATTCACAGAGCCTCAGAGACTGTACCTAGGTCAGTTCCTGAGTCAGACGATTGTCCATATCATCTGACTGGTATTAGTGGATTCTTGGAGATAGACATACACATATGCATGTCATTTATCACAGTAATAATGGAAAACACAATTACAAACTAACAGGACCTCTCTCCTCCGCGCCTTCCCTCACTAATAATTTTAACAAAAAAAGATTAGCTTTTTCCCTTGGCATCTCAAGTGCCAAGGTTCAGAGAGAATGAATGAGTACATTGGCCAGGGTCACCTCGCCTGATGAATAGAAGGTCCCGAGATTCATGCTGAACATATCAGAGAGTTGTTGGACCGTCAACCTCTCTGACGGTCAGATCAGAGATCCTTCCTGCATGCCCTGCATGCTTGGTAAAGTAAAAGGTCAGCACAAACAAGGACCACCATGGAGGTGATGGACAGACACGGTGACGACCACAGTGGGCTTAAGCTTCACAGTTGGGATCTGGCCCAGGACAAGGTGGGGTCCTCGTGTGTTGTGCACAGTGTCGCTGTGAGTTGGGTCACACTTGGTAGCACCCAACAATGACCAGGAGCCCGGTGGTGCAGTAGTTAGCTCCCTATTAGGCTACGAAACGGAAGGTCAGCAGTTCAGAATCCACCTGTTGCTCATGTTACAGAGTCAGTCTCAGTGACCCCAGGAGTGGGAATTGACTGTACAACAGTGAGGTTTCTTTTAAAGACAGCAACACACATCAATGCCCAGCATCATTTATCAGGACGACTCATGTCCATTTTATAGAAGGGGGAGGAATGTATCAAATGGGGAAGTGAAGCTGATTTCTAGAATGCTTTTAAGATGGAGATGATCTGGCCTTTACCCCAGGTCAATGAAATCAGAATTTCTGATGGAGGTAAAGTTCAAGTTCTTCAGGTGATTCTCATCAGTCACTCTCCTTGAGAACCTAGATGGAGGGCGAGGTGAGTTAACTACTGAGAAGTCTTTCCGCCTCCTTTTTGCCTTTGTTAAGTCCTCACAGAGAGAACTGAAATATCAAGTCGTTCCGGAGATGGCACATATGGTTTGCTTTCTAAGGTGATACACGTTTTTCAACTTGTCAATCCTAATAATGACCCACCCACATTTTGTGATCAATATTATGACTTCCATCAGAGAGGCAGGGACCTATTTTCTCTTAAAATGAAAAATATCTCTGCACCATATCAACATTCATTGATGTTTGTGGTAGAAATACATTAGCATTTCTGGCCTGGGTTATTCGTTACCTTCTATGAGATCAGCAAATGTTGAAGATGTGACATGTGATGTGAGATTTCACGAATATACGGAAATGGCCATTATTGAAGAGAAATCCTATCTGCCGCATAATGGACAATGAGCCTCTAATGGTGACTTGCAGGTGAAAAGCTGTGTGTCCACAGATAATGGACGCGTCGATGGCCCAGAATGACTTGGGAAGTGGGGAGACCAATGGCAGACCGTATTAACTCAACTTCTAACACCCACTTTCTGGCATTTCTAGCTAGCCAATTGTTGACAAGTAAGACTGACGATGCACATGTGCGGCTTAGAGAAAGCGCCTTTTGATGTAGTAACACAATTTAACTGGGACGCGTGCAGATCTGTTTTCAGAAATGAACTCCTTCAAGCATTGCATTTGTCTGAGCAGATCTATACCACGCAGTCAGGGCCCTGTTAAACTAGTCTCAGATGTCCGTCACAGAAACAGAACCACTGGGAGAGAGTTAAAATAGTAAGACGTTGGTTTCTCGTCATCTCTCAAAGGCAGAGCGTTGGTCGGTTTTCCTGCCTGAGAAGCCTGTGGTGGGGCCATTCCCTGTTCCTTAGGGCAGCGTCCATGTGCGATCACTATTCCTAACACAGACTCAGGGGACCCCGAGCATCCGTGGACCTGTTCCCATGCTGCTCTTTCTCTATATAAATGCAGGCTCCTTAAAAAAAAAAAAGTACCGCTTTCCTTGGTAAGAGGCTTTTATTCGTCTGTTGCCGGATACAGTCCTGTGGACTCATAGCCAGAAGAGGAGCATCCCGACCATCGAGTGGGAGAAAGTCATTCAAGACTTTCAGAGGCAGGCAGCACAGAGTTCAAGGGCTGCAGATGTAATACCCCCAAATCATGGTCAAGAAACGTTCAGCCAAGGGTCTCCAGCGTTGCCTGCTATGCACGTAAATGGTCTAAGCCCAGCCGAGGGGCGAGTACGTGATACCCTGATTCCCAAAACATCAACAGAGCCCTTTAATCTGCTCGCATATTGTTCTGTGTATAATACTGCTCTTAAATAATCAGGAGCGAGTGATTCAGCGCCATCTGGCACTTTCTGATTAAGCACAGCTCTTCTACGGCGAGTCAAGTGTAAGGAAACACGGCAGCTTCCAAATGAGAACAAGGTGTCCGGGTGACTCAGAGGGGCTAGGTGAGAACTATAGCCAGGACACAGCCAGGATGACGAGGAAAGGAGGCAGTGGTAAGGCAACAGACCCTTCAGGCCACTGACCTTCTTTCTCTGTGCGCCGGCAAGAACATGGCTCCCGAGCACTGCGTGGGTGTGTGCTTCCCTACTCGGGGATGCTGGGAAGTGAGAGTCTGTGGGATCGACCCACATAGGAGGTTGGGCTCAAATGACTCACAGAGACCCAGGATGTGGATGAAGACAGAATTACCACTCTGCCACGGGCTTCTGTCTGATCACAATTGCTTATCGGCTTCACTGGAGTTTTCTGGGGTCATGACAGAAACACCAGTGTTCTGGGCAGGAGTTTGAGTCATTACCTGCAATTAGGAAAGAGAAAATACCCTGCAATCCACCTCCACTTCTGAGAGTTCATTCCTGGGGCCTGGTGGGGTAGCAGTAGTGCATTGGGCTGCAATCCACATGGCCAATGGTTGCAAACCTCCAGCAGTTTCGACTGGACCTTCTACTGGTGTAAACAAGTACAGTGTCGGAAAGCCACAGAGAATCACTATTGACTTGATGGCAGTGATTTGGTTTGGTTTGGTTATACCAGAGCAAAGTCCTAGGAAATACCGAGGCACACAGAGAACATAACGAAGAACCTAGCAAACGCTGAGTGTGGAGAAGGGCTGAACACACTCCTGACTTTATCCCCCAGTAAAAACACCTGCCAGCCAGTTGATTCTGACTCAGGATTCTGTCTATCAGGATTTCTGAGGCGATATATCTTCATGGGAGCAGATCATCTTCCTGTTGCTTAAGAAATGTCTGCTCTGTCTGGATCTTTATGTGGAACAATCTGCAAGGCAGCACATCTATATCCACTTCATAGATGAGGGAATGTAAGTAAGTTCATAGATTAGTGTGTCACCCAACAGAACAACCAGTGTGTGACAAAGCAGGGGAGAGAGGACTCAGTGGGCAGCGAGGAATTCATAGCCTGCCTCACAGGGTCACAAAGAAGGCAGGTTCAGAGGGTTCCTTTCACAGACTGTGGGTGGCAAGAAGCCCTTCCCTACTCTCCTAACTGTTGGGGCTGCCTGTCAAATAGAGGCTGTGACCTCAGATCGCCTGGGTCTGTGCTTTGCTGGACACACAAACACTACTGCTGAAGTAGTTCAAAGCTAAGGAGTCCTTTCAAACTCAAGTTCTGGGAAAAAAATATAATGAGGATGAAGATTATCATCATATTTATTAGGAGACTATTCTATGCCAAGTAGTGGGTGATCACAGGTCTGCTTTAGTTATTACACAAACTCTATCAAAGATCTTATTAGTTGTTTTCCAAGAGCTTAGGGAATTTACTCTTCCAGCACTTCCAGGAGACAAAACCTCTCTATCTGCCATTTTACTCCCAAATCTGAACCTTGTTATACATCACGGTGAAGAAAACTCTGCCTACCGTACACTAGCAAGCAACCTACTCCCAATTTTAATGACTCAAAAACATGCATGTTTGCTACAAAAGTGTCAACTGATCATGATGAATATTTATTCGACTAACTGGATGTCAACGTGGAGAGCCTATTCCTGCTTGACACAGGTACAGATTCTACTTTGATTTCTGAGCTACTGAAATTAGTCTGACCCCATTTCTTGTAGCACGACACCCAACAGTCAGCTGTCCCAAGGTGAGAACTACCCTAATGTTGTGATCAGGAGAATTAGCATCGATTGCACTGGGCTAAGATAGGAAACCTTGGGCAGTTTACTCAGCTCCAGCTCAAAGCAGAAACCAACCTGACAACTAACAATTAAAGTTTACCTCCTTCCATTAAGGTTTCCAGTGAAAGTTTATGAGTTGTTAAAAAAAAAGTGGTTGGGAGGGGGGGAAGGTGACTGGCCTTTTCCTATAGAAATAAAAGCACTATAAACATGCAGGCGGTATTGAGCACCATGCTGGTCTCTGAAAGGAAACACACAGACAAAAGAAAAATGATAGAGGGTGCTTGCTGGAAATTTTAATTAAACCTCTGAGTGGAGAACCCGAGTCAGGCTGCAAGCAGCTGCACTCGCCCACGATGGGCCACAATAGCAAGATCTCAGGCACGTGTCCTGGAATAGCTCTCCTGTGAGAATGGCCGCAATATCCTCGCATTTCATTTAATCTAGCTCTCCAGCAGGCCTACTTCTGAAGGACCTCCCAACCCTCCACACCGTGAATGACAAAATACCAAGCACTCTGCTCCTTGTTGCTTAGTGACACTTGTGGGTCGATCAGTACATGTCTTGTGTGTGTTTGTGTGTGTTTATATTCATGTGTCTGTTGTGCATGCTGTCTTTGTTTGGTGAAGAAAGGCAGCAAATCTGTGACTCCATATTTCTGACTTGGCTATGGAAATGAAGCCATTAAAATCTCTGATCCTGGAAGCTCCCTGATGAAAGGTCCCCCCTTGGGGTTAAGATGGCCAGCTATCTCTATGCACATTGGCATCCCTGGATGTTGTTGTGGTTGTCCAGTGTCAAAGAGTCCCTTTCAATCTATAACAATGCTGTGTATAACAGAGTAATGCACTGTACAATGTTGTTCTGTCCTCACAAGGGTTCTTCTGCTTGAACCCATTGTTGTACGCTCTGTGCCAAACCATCTTGTGGAAGGTCTTCTCTTTTCTCGGTCCCTTGACTTCACCAGACATGCTGTCCTTCTCTGGGACAGACTGGTGTCGTCTAACAACATATCCAATGTATGTGGAGTGAAGTCTTCCCATCCTGGCCTCTAAGGAGGATGCTAGCTATACTGCATCCAACACCGATTTGTCTGTTCTTCTGGCAGTTCATGGTACTTTCAGTACACCAGCACTACAATTCACATGCATAAATTACATTTGGTCTTCCTTATTCAATATGCTCATGAGGCAATTGAAAACAACACAGCCTTGCTGAGGTGTCCCATCATCCTCAGAGGAATTGCCTTGCTTTTCAACACTCTGGAGAGATCTTGTGCAGCAGATACCGAATGCAATGCACCATTTGTTTTCTTGGCTGCTGCTTCCATGAGCATTGATTGCAAATCCAAGTGAGATGAAATCTTTGAAAATGTCAGTGTTTCCTCCATCTGTCATGATGCTACCTGTTGATTCCAGAGTAAGGTTTTGGACTTCTTTACATTGACGGGTAAAGAATTTATATCCAGCCTGCAACCCTGGACCTCCATCAGCAAGTACTTAAAGTCATCCTCACTTCCAGTAAGCCAAGTTGTGTCACCTGCATATTGCAGGTTATTAATAGGCATTTCTGCAATCCCCATGCAACATTCTCCTTCATGTAATCCAGACTACTTGCTCTGCATACAGAAAATATCGGTATTATGAGAGGATACCACCCAGCTGGACACTTTTCCTGATTTGAAGCAATGCGGTATGCCCTTGTTATGTTCACACAGCTGCCTCTTGGTCCACATCCACAGTCCACATGAGCCCAAAGAAGTGTTTTGAAACTCCTAATCTTCTCAAGGCTACCTATACTTTGTTATGATCCCCAGACCTTGAGTGGCACAGTTAATAGGCTCAGCTGCTACGTGAAAAGCAAGAGGTTGAGGTTTACCCAAAAGCACCCTGGAAGAAAGTCCTGGTGACCTGCTTCCAAAATATCAGCCACAGAAAGCCTGATGGTGCACAGTTCTACTCTGGCCTATCGGGTCATTGAGAACTGGAATCCATTTGGTGAAAAATAGTCATGTATACCTTGCAAAATCTTGCTTCTCCCTGCTGCCTGGTTCTCTAAAGTATTCTTACCTCCAAATATTCGTTCACCAGGCTTCCCCAGGTCTGCAAGCAGGAGGCTCTGGATTTAATGTGTCATAAACATAACACAGTCATGATCTCACCACCTTTAAGTTGCCTGATTCTGGCCAGGTCTCTTATTTTATTACAGTTTCATTTATAAATCTATTTTACTTTGGGGACTCGTGTAGGTCCAATGTGACAGTATAGTTCAAAGTGCTTTATGAACATTCAGGCACTTTTCTATGTATATACTGTCATGACTAATTTTCCTCTTTAATTTTTCACCTAAATGTTCTCTCCTTTTCTATACTTTTTTTTTTTGAAAACTACAGACTTAGATGGATGATTAAATAAGATGTGGGCAGAAGTGCCAAGTGACAGGTTCAAAGAACATATGTGATGCATGCACTTTATTCTTTCTTTTCTTTTCCTCCATCAGTCTTCAGGGTCATGTGTCTATGACCCACCCTCTGCAACATAGAGTGGCAGGCTGGAGAACCACACTGCCCCAGAAGACTTTGTGGAATAGAAGTCTGCTGTAGAATTTCATGATGGAGAAATAACCTATCTTCTTGAAGTCACTACTTCATTTGGGTTGTTTTCTGCCATATGTAATTAACCCTAGTCCTAAGTAATGAATTGCTTTTCCACATGTTTGCTTGAAGCATTCCTCGACTTTCAAAAATTCTGTCTCAGCATTTGCTTTTTTCCCCCAAGTTTAATCCATTTGGCACACAGTAATTAAGCCATCTTCATATGATAGGAAATGCCCAGAAAGGTCTCTGTGAGACCAGTGAGCAACTTCACCATGGCAAGGATAGGGCATGCATTGAAGTTGCTCACTGGTCTCACAGAGACCTTTCTGGGCATTTCCTATCATATGAAGATGGCTTAATTACTGTTGGTGAAGGGAGGAAGAACACATACCAGAAAGCATTTCCAATCATATGAGTATTTGAAAGGAGGAGTTTGTGATCAATGTTCCCTAACAGGAAACCTAATCTCACAGGGGCCAACATGGAAGGACATTGTTGAAGAACAAGGCTTTAAGAAGATGGACTAATACTTATACCTTAGTTAGGCAATAGTCAGAGGAAGTAAGTGCATTCCAGATAGCTGAACCACTATGTCCACGACCCTCTGGCAGGAAAAGAAAAAGGTTTTGAGAGAAGAGAAATCCAAAAGGCTTTAATAGAGCAAGAAGCCAGGTAGACATATCTGAGGACAGTGCCTCAGTAGACACGGTACTAAGATGCTCCATGCTCTCTGCTCTTCCCATCACCCACAAAATAGAAATGGACAATTACTATTGGGGAAATTCTCAGGCTTAATTTTCTGGGTGAGAGGATTCAATTTTAAACCAACAACACAGCATAAAAATAGCCCCTGAGTCTAGTTTTTGCTTTTACCCTCTGCCCCAAAAGAAAGCACTGGCATTTAAAAAGATACTGCTTAATGGGATCATTGTTTGGCCCCTGTTTATGTAAGAATGAACAAAGCAAACTGAAACTTGCAAGTCATCTCCCTCAACAGAACACTTCTTGTTCCCATCTGATTCCTCCCCTGCTCTTTAACAAATGCCGGCTTCTCTATATTGGTTGCTGTTTGGTTGTCTCCCACATACATAAAAATTAGTAGTGAGCACATGTACACAGCCTTTAGCATCAGTCATGAGACTGAGAAGAGTCTGGGAAAATCCCTTCAAGGTGCTGTTTGGCGGCATTAAGTTGATGCTCAGCTCATAGCTACAGGGCTTTCAAAGTCACCCTGAGCACTTTTTAACCGCTGCCTTGTCAGGCCTCTTTGTCACACCTCCAAACCCATTGTGCCAAATACGGTTTGGAATCATATGGAGGATAAAGGACAGGACAGACTGACCCTTGAGGTTTTCTAGGCAGTAGTCTCTACAGCAGCAGTCTGCCTCATTTTTCTCCCACAGAGTGGCTGATGAGCATGGACAACTAATCTTTAGGTAAGTAGAGGAGTGTTTTGCCCTCTGTGCCACCAGGGCTCCTTAAAATGTATTCATCAGATGAAATATTCCAGGGAGAGCATCTTTTTTAATCTGCTGTAATTTCCACTCACAGACTGATTCTTGAATATTACTGCTCAAGGGATTCAAGACTAAATTGTCTCCATTTTCCAGGACTATTCAAATAGAAGCTAAAACATCCCCTACATGGCTCCTCAGCTTAGCTAAGTGTAGAGCTTGCTTTTCCTGCCACCTTCCTCAGTTCCGCTTTTCCTGCGCTGCTCATGGCTGGCTCCCTGTCCCCCCACAGGTTTTCCTCCTGGCCGATATCCTCCCTGATGACTCTCCCAAAACTAGCTTGGCCTGAATCCGATTGCTGTGTATGACCTCAAACCATTTCCTTCTAGCCTTTAGGAATCCAAACTGAGCCAGTGAGTTCATGTGCCTGAAAAGGCTCTGTCTCTACTGAAAGGTAGAAAGGAAGGAATCTGTTTCCTGAGAATTCTGGTCTATCTGCTGAGGGAATGAATGGATGGATGATCAGCCCTCGGTGGGAGAGCCTCATATCAGAGACCCTCGGTGGGTGCACAGAGCAGTTGGTTCCACATTGAAGTCTTGGTCCAAGTCTAGGATCTCTGTTGAATCTCCAAGAGGCCTTTTCCAACAATAGTCCTACTGACTTTGACACTAACCTAAGATAGAGCCTGAAGAAGACTACCCCCCGACCCCACCCCACCCCACCCTACCTCCCCCCCACCCCCCCACCCCCCAGCCTGGCAGATGCAGGCTATCACAGTTTATTCCCAGGGGGTCTCTCCTTATGGTCAAGCATATGCAAGAAAGGCTAGCTTATGTCAGAAGGGTTCTGGGTGCACAGCTGTACTGATAAATCTTTACAATGGCCCAGAAAAGGCAGGATTGGTAAGCTACCAGGAAAAAAAAATCTGCCCTGCCACTGTCCCTTAAACTGCAGAGGACATACACTTATAATTATGGAACCTAACCAATCACGTAACGCCACATAAATGTTATTCCCTGCCCTTCGATATCATGCTTTTGACTCCTTTTGGTTGTCTTTCATCCAATCATGAATTTGTAACTTCATTTCCTGCCTAACTGTGCAAGACTGCTGGCTTAATCATGGCCCAGTGGAATACTGAGGGCCATCCTATGAATTTGGAAGTCTTCCTGGTCTGGATTTTCTCTTGAAATCCAGTGAATCTCCTAATTTCACTTTTACAGAGTGCATGTTTTCACTCTGGAACATCTCTACAATGAGTCTATTAAAATTCCATGTTGCAGATGAGTGCCAGAGCTGTTTAATGGCAGGACCAAGGTCATGCAGCCAGTCCATGGTAGCCTCACTTGACCTTGGAGGTTCCTTTCAGCCATAGACATTTCTTCTTAACTTGATTTTTTTTATGGATGTGGAAAAGTAATTTCTATTAAGATCTTCATTTTCAAAATTCTGGTTCCTTTGTGTCTTTCCCTCTGGGCCATTCTTCCTCTGGGCCATTCTTCCAAATGAAGATGCACATTATCCACCTTTTCTCTTTCCAAGCCCTCAGGCACATTTTCTTAATGCTTTTGTCATCTGAACAACTGCAACCAGTCTCTTAACTGGCTACTTTGGTGACTTTAGCCTCCTCCTACTCCAGTCTATAGATCTACAGTTAAAATTCTGGCGAATTGAGATTTTAGCATTCAATTTGAACATGCAAATTTGCTATATAAGCAGCTTCAATTGCTGGCTAATGCCTCTGTTTAAAATGCAAGTTTGAAACTCTCCATAAGTGTCCCCATCCTACCTTAGGCACAGTAACCCCTACTGAATTTCGTGGCATAGACAGACAAACTAGTCCACTCACTGTTCCAACATTCCTTGGGTTATTCCTATTCTTCTGCTTAGCTTATTCTATCCACTGTCTGCTCTCTCAATTAAATCAGAAATGTTGTTAAAAATTCTGATGATTTTCTAACTTCTTTTTGAAAGATTTCCTGATAAATCTGCTGCCCATTTATTTCACCTTTCTGTGAATCCACCAGTGCCTACAATGGTGCCCCATTTCTGATAGGTTCTTGGCAACATTTTGTCAAATGAATGAATGAAAGGACAGTTTCTAAATCATGTTCTATGTTCTAGCCCCTATCATCTGATATTTTTAGGCCATTTAATATGTGTTCTTACTGTTATTAATTCTCTAATCTTTCCAAATGGATCCTTTTGGGTCAAGACCTCTATTATTAGGCATTTTACACATAGGAGGTCATAAATATCTGGCAGATAATCCCCCATACTATAACCAACTGAATCAGACTCACATATTATTAGCAATGGTCTTTTAATCTCTGTTAGGATATACATCTTGGGACCCAAACACAGTTAGACATAATGCAATGATCCCTCACTATCTTATCAGTTAGACCACTTGACATACAGGCATGCAGACCACTTTTCCATACAGCCAAGTTACTATGTACTGATGTGTTATGAAAGTAAATTATCAGTATGTGTCCCTTTTTAACTATTTTTTAAAAGAACACAAACTTTTCTGGTGGTTATGAAATCATGATCCCTTGATTCTAGTTTGCTAATGACATTAACACACACATACACATCCCCACTAATGCAGCTGAGTTGACTTTGACTACGGTCCCATGTATGGGAGAGTAGAACTGTGCAGTGAAGGGTTTTCAATGGCTGTTTCTACAGATATCGGTGATCAGATCTTTCTTCTGAGCTTCCTATGGGTAGACCTGAATTTCTAATCCTTTGCATTCTCAGCTGAGACTATTAGCCATTTGACATTCATGGACTCTGCCAACTACATAAGAATAACATATTAGGCACTTAGGACAGAAAATAGCATCTACCACTATCCATTCCCTTGACACACTCAAAAGTCATACTAATCAATGTAAATTTTCTCAGTACCGAATTACTTATAAGTGTAATGGGATTCTAAGATAGTATGGTTATGAAAACTGGGGAATTATGAGTTGGAATTGATTTTAGAGCAATAGATTAGGATTTGGACTGGAGCACTGAGAGGAAATAGGCAGGAGTCTCTTCAGCATCACTTCACAAATGTTGAGTTAGATCATATCAGAGCTGAGCTTCTCAGCCCATGCTTTATCAAACATGAAATCTATACATTGTATAGCTTTACAAACATTTAGAAGAGAAAAAGAAATAGGCTATATTTACAATTTGCTCTTCAATCACATTGATACTGATTTAATCTATTCCTATTGAAGTCATTCCAAACTTTCTATGCCCAAAGCCACCACATAATGTATTCTTCTTTCCAGCTCTTGTGAGTACTTGAGCTCAGCTTATTCATTGGGCTATTTCAGAAAGCAGCAAGCTGCAGCCCAAAGAACTAATGTAGCCCTTGGCTGTTTTTGTAAAAACTCGTCCTATTGGGAGACAGCTGTAATCCTTCATATGTATCACCTATGACTATTTCCTTTCTGAAATGATGCGGTAAGTTATGACACAGACACTACAGCCTAAAATGCCCATTGATTATCTGGGGCTTTCCTCAACCTTTGGCCCATGTGTTTACCCATTTGTCTCCCCTTTCTCAGAATATAGAAAGAGTAAGTCTCCTTCGTGAATGTGTACCTTCAAAACCAGTGCCTAGGATAAAAAAGGAGAGAAAAATCTCCCTGTCGTGAAGTCTATTTCCACCCCTAACAACCATAAAGGATGAAATAGAGCTGCCCCTTTGGATTTCTTTTTGTTTTGGCTTGGTTTGGTTTTGGGGGTGGGCATCACTGCCCTCTGGTGGTAGAAGGGGGCCCAGCCTTGCTCCTGGAGAGCTGCTGCTGGATTTGAACCGCCAACCCAGTGGACCCGCTGTCCAGCACCCAACCACTATGCCACCAGGGCTCAGCCCCGGATTTCTAAGGTCTAAGTCTTTGCTCGAATAGAGGGTTACCCTTTTTTCCCATGGACGTGGTAGGCGCTTAATGTCTGTTTCTGACGCCCCTTACAGATTGAATTTTAAAAAGGTAAACTACTATATAACTTGTTACTAAAGATCTGCACATCTGGTTTCATTGCTTTCTGGGAAATATGTAATACAGTCAGACAATGAAATTTAGTAAATGGCCAAAGAACACTCTGGGGAGGCTCTTGGCCCAATGAGCAGTTTCATTATGAAATGCCTTGGTCTCACTGATGGGCTTACAGGGGAGCAGACATTATATTCTTTATAGCCCTGCTATATGAAACAAAGTATGTGCTAAATCATCAGGCAGGACTGGAACTGAGAAGGTGGGTCACATATGGAGAAGAAGAACTCAAGGTAACACGTTTTTAGAAACTTGTTGATAGAAGCACCAGCTTGTGCCTTTTTGGTAAAATTTATTTGCGTCTGGTTGATGGTGAATACCCAGAGGTTTAAAAAACACTAAACTACTACACCTATAAAATATAAAAATACCATTTCCCATCTTTTGTGAGGTTCCATTACTAGTCTACAATTTTACCTAATGTAAAATGTTCACCAAAGAAGTCCCTATTAACAAGTGGAAATTCTGACCTATTGAAACCAAGCCAACCTGTGTGCCAGGCAGATGTATCAGAACAAGCCAAAATCAACATGGTGCTTTTCAGTTTTTCCGTCTAAGGAACAGAGATGAATTTAACAGTATTTCAATTTTGTGCAACCTCTATACCAAGACAAAGTCCCTATACAGTGAAAATAATTAATAGCCTCTTAGCTAACTGACTGTGAGAGGATCGTGACCACCCAGTAGGGTTTTATAAAAAATAAATGTCTGGCCATCTACTTCTGAAAAAACAGCCACTGAAAACTCTATTTGGCACCATTCCTGACAAGTATGAGGTCACTGGGCGTCAGAATCGACCCCAAGGGAGAACCTCACCCACGAGATTATAACGTGGTATGCTTGCAATTCCAGCCAGGTAGGTCTCCAGTCTGACACTGTCATGATCCCCACAACCTGCCCAACCAATATGGTTTGATGATTCTGTTCCTATTTGACACCTTCACTCCATGAACTACCACGCATTCAGCATTCTTTAAAATGTAATAAAGGCATCCCTCTCTGCTTCACAAAACTCTACCAAAGCTTTGTGATATCTTCAAGCAAAAGTCAAACTCCTTCTCTTCTAATAGCAGACTCTTCCTGTGCCTACAGGGTCTCTCATCACACAGCCTCCCTTCGCTGCCACCGTCCTTTGTTTCCTGCTCTGGACAGACACTTGTACTTTGATTTTGCCACACTCTATCCCTCCAAACTGCAATATTCTCTTTCTCTGGGACCTCGTGCATGCTACTTCTAGCTAGAGGATTTTACTCTTTGCAAAGTCCTGGTAGCACACAGGTCAAGCACTCTGCTGCTAGCTGCAAGGCCAGCAGTTGAAATTTACCAGCTAACTCCAAGGAAAGAGAATGTGGTGGTCTGTTTCTGCAAAGATCATCCACCCCAAGCCCTGGGGGTAGTCCGACATCTTATAGGGCTCTCCAAGGTGAGGATAGGGCCACTATAAATCTGAATATATGCCATGGTGACAGATTACTCTTTGTTAAGCTAAGAACATTAAGCTAATGCTGACTTGCTTATTCTTGGAGTCTAAACTCAGATTTCACTTTCTCCTAAAAAGCTTTCTTTTGTCACTAAAGTTCAGATTAACCAGGGGGGAAGATATAGGTTGCCAAAGGCCATTGAGAATGAGAGTAGGCCGGGAGGCAAAAGCAAAGAGCTGGGCAGCGGGGGAAGAGCACCCACTTGTGGACTGTACCTCACCCCTGGGATGACATTCACCCGAACTGCTAGCTTCCCTACATCATCTAGTGCAGCGTTTTTCAACCTGCGAGTCGAATGACCCTTTCACAGAGGTCACCCCATTCATAACAGTAGCAAAATTACAGTTATGAAGTAGCAAAGAAAATGACGTTATGATTGGAAGGTCACCACAACCTTCTCTCCCCCTCATTCATAGTGATGTGATTCTTGTTCTTTGATGCTTGATATCTGCTCCCTTCAACCCCTCATGATCACACAGGCTAGTGTGCTTCTTCCATGTGGGCTTTGCTGCTTCTGTGCTATACAGCTGTTCCAAAAACAATTCCAATTCATGGTGATTTCATTTTGTCAGGGTGGAACCACACTGGGTTGAGTTGTCTAAGGCTGTAACGTTTGGGAAACAGATTTTCAGCTCTTCCTTTTGTAGGGCCTCTGGATGGCTACAAACAGACAGCCTTTTAGTTTTCAGTGGGATATTTGATGATTGGCTCCACCCATTTTTCTAAATCAAAAATATAACAATTTAGTAACACTAATTATTTTAATTACATTGCAGAATCATAAACAAAATCTGTTATTGTGTTTATGTTCACCAAATCTCCAAACCCAAAGTTTCTTAAACAATGCTGAAAATCAGTCCTACTTTGAGCACTTTACCAAGTAATTTACTCATGGACCTCATATTAATCTTCAAATGCTCTGCTACCAAAGGGTGAAAAGGAATAAAAATAAAATAATTAAAACATTACTTGTCAAGATGATACACTAAGTTCATTTTAATCTCAAGCATGTCTTATTTTGAAAGCCTTTTCCTTTAAGGGGAGGTGGGACCCTGTTTGATGCAAGTAAATTTTGGCTTCCAAACAGCAATATGAAAAGGAACTGGGCTCTCCCAGATAAATACCCTCAGTAATATCGACCATTTTGAAAATCACATACAATAAAAACAGAGCTATGATGTATTTTGCGTTTCTAGGCAGCAAACTTTGCATGGAAGCATTTTAATTACATCAGCACACATTTCACCAACTTCAGGTTAAAATGATGTCTGTCACGCTTTTATAACCTGCTATGGGAATGAGGTCTACAGATGACATTGTAGGGGGTGAAAAGAATTGATATGATTATTGCCAATAAAAGCAAACAGAAAAGGTGACCCTTGCTTTCAAGAGAATAACTTTTATACTATACAAGCCTCAAAGAAAGTAGTCCACTTCAGCCTGGTCCACAGCTAGCCGATCCAAAGGTGGCCCATTAAGGAGGGGATCAGGTTGAGGTTGAGACGTGAGGCTGGAAGCAAGGAACATCCCTCCCATTCATGGGTCACTGATTGAAATGAAGTGAGGAAAATTCAAAAACTTGGCACAAACTCAAAGCCAAACTCCCTGTCATTGAATCAAGTCTGATTCATAGAGACCCTGGAGGGCAGGGGAGGTCTTTCTAGGTCAATTCTTATGATCTTTGAAAAGATATTGTTGAGAAATTAAATTTTACTTTTGAGAGAAGCAAAGAAAAGTGTACTAATTTTCAAAGCATAGATACTCATAGTCTCTGAACAAAAGTATCAGCTAAAAAACTTCTTGAACTTTGTTTAAAGTCACCTCCCGAATAGTGCGATGGGAAAGACATTTCTAGTGAGCAAGATGACTCAACCATCTTTGGGAATGAATCACGTCAATGCTACCACAGTCAGGTTAGCTCCAGCCTTAATTTTCAAGTTCATTTAATAGCACCTTTCCAAACTCACTGCCATCAAGTCAGTTCTGACTCATAGCAGCCCAAGAGGACAAGGCAGAACGATTCCTGTGGACTCCCAAGGTTGTAACTCCTTACAGGAGTAGAGATCCATGTCTTTCTTTAATGTACTGCAACAGATATACACACCAGATATAACGTACTTTACATATGTGTAAAATACATGAATATATTCACATGTTTCAGGAGATCACAAGAAAAGTTATGTCTACTATCTCTGTCATCCAACTTACAGACTCTGATTCCTATAAGCTTTATGTTTCTAGGTTTATTGTGTAGATTTTAGGAGTGACTTTTCAGGAACTAATTTTTCCCTTTGGCAGTCATTTGTCAACAGATATGACCAAATAAATGAATTTTTAAATGTCAAAATAATCACCAATCTACAACTAACAAACTAAGCACTGTTTTTACAAAGTAACAAAGTTTACAGACAAACCGTATCCTTAACACTTCTAAAAGTTCTCATCACGTGGCAAAGACTCATGTATTAGGTGAATGAAGGAATAAATGTCAGATGCATTAATGTATTTAGCCATCATTTTTAAGAAACAAAAATTAATTTTCATAGTTTAAAGACATCCATGCTTTTTAAAGCAGAATTTACACAGTGGGTTTTTCTAAGATTAAGAATTTTTTTATTGGTAATAGACACAATTTACCCAAGATTTTCTTTCAAGACCATAATTCATATTTAAAACTAAAGAATGAGGTAATCCTCCTGTGCATACAGAAAACCTCAGGACCTCCAATTCAAATACTGTCTCATTCTTATCCTCTTTAAGCTACACTGTGCTGGAATAATAAATCACACATGGTAGTTCAGGCACTGCTGATACATCTGGAACTTCAGGTGTGATGTCAGGAGCAAAAATTTGGCTGGGATCCATACTATCTCATATGCTTTAAAACACAGAGGACAATTTTTGTAATGGAAGTATAATAGAAACACTCTGAGATTACATGTTGCTATAGGCATATTCTGTAAATGTATTATTGTAAATACTTTAAAGCAAAGGCCAAAATGGCATTTCATGCAAAAGGTAACACAAGACTTATATTTTGACAAATTTTGTTTGGTTCAATAATAGATGTGCTGGAGTGAATATCAGAAAGATGTTTAGGAATATATATATATATATATATATATATATACACACACATACATATATATACACATACATATACTGCTATCCCTACCCATAAAAATTCATAGATTGTCATTTTTTAAAAGCACTTTGGAGAAAGCCAAAGGAGAAGCAATGCATTAGTACTTTGTAGAAAACAAAACAAAACAAAAAACAAGACAAAACATATACGTCTTGTGCCCACCTTCCCTCATTTGATCGGAGGCCACGACTCCACAGAGAAAGCAAAGTGGAGCGGTTTTCCCCTTAATTATTTAAGTAATTACCTTAAACGTCTGCTTTGCTTTGGCTGTGGAGACATAGTAACAACCATGAAGACCCTACTGAAACAAGAAGATAGGACGTTCGTAAAATGCTCTCCGTCTTCAGTCCAGAAAGCACAGACACATCACCTAAACACGCAAAAAGTGATCGTTTGTGACAAAATGAGAAAAGACATTAAAAAATAACAAAATACCAAAAATGAGAATGACTGTGACTCTACCTTCTGCAGGGAGAGGGGCATTTCGATGCACAATACAGAACACTAAGTGACCAAAGACACGCGGAGTCCGAGCACTGCAGACTGAGCAGTTATCATTTACAAACACAAATATTCAGGGTTATCTCTCGTCTGAGGTCCCTTGGTCTGTTCCTCACTCAATTCTTAGTATAAAAATAAAATTAATGCTGCCAGTTAAAGAGATATCAAGTCCGTCTCTCGAGTCCTCATTGGAAACTGAAGAACATGGGATTCAGTCCTGGGAAAAATTGTAGACGAAGTGAAGGTTTCTTTTTCAATATAAAACTACTTTGTTTTAACAATCAGAGTGGGGAGGTGGTAGGCATTGGTATCCTGCCATCTTGTTCTCCCTTCCCTGGTACTCAGCTCACTCATGCTGCACCCTGAGTTTTTTTGCTTGTTTGTTTATTTGTTTTGTTTTTTGTTTGCTTGTTTGTCTTTACTCTGTGTTTTCTTCTACTCCAGGATATATATTACATATAATATACATATTGTGTGTGACGGGAGGTGCGCATCTCGTTCTGCTGTGGTTTCGAGAATGGGTCTATGCTCTGCTCCAGGGTCACAATCTCACAGAAGGCAGAGCGTTGATCCCAAAGGCAATTTGTTGGCAGACATGCAATCAGAATTGAAGGGTCTGTACCACATGCTCTGTCTCAGTGCGAGGCTTCTAAAGTAAAATAGCTCCCTCCGCATAGAAAATAGCATTATGACTCTAATTGATTTATTCATTGTAATTGATCTATTTATCTTTAGACTATACCCATTCTCTTTTAGTCTAGTTGATGTTATAAGTTATCTATCAGCTACATTGATGCTGTTTATGAGCAAAATCTCACATGGATGCTTTGTCCCAAGGAGCCAATTCAAACTTGGCTTCCTTTGGATTTCTTTCTGTGCTCCCTGGAGAAGTTAGTTTTTGTTAGATGATGTCCAGAAAACATCGAGGACAAGAGGAGGTCTCCCAAATTAGAGATGAGCAGCAATCCCGGTTTTGCTCCTACATCTGGCCTTAGACACTTGTTATATTCTCTGTACATTTTGGGGGGAAATGGTTGGAGGTAGAAGGGTGTTTTGTAAATAGCATCATGAAATAGGAGCTTCTGCAGCATATACCCATCATCAAGAAACCTTCTTAGGCAAGGCAGAAGCAGGCCTTTGCCTCAGTTCTATAGCAACTCCTAAGATTGTTTGCCATATGAGTTTTCATAATTTTTCAATTAACTCGAGACTTGTAAGATTACTGATTGTCAGAAGAAAAGAGCATCTGAGAGTGGGTAATACTTTAATGGCTAACACATTGATCCCATTACCTCCCATCATCAAACCAATTTCAACTCATAGAGACCCTACAAGACAGAACAGAACTGCGCTTTGGGGTTTCTGAGACTTTCTATCTTCTCTGAGGCATTTTTCTTCCACAGAAGGGGTCATGGGTAGGCTCTGCTGGCATTGCAGTGAGCAGCTCCATGCACAGCCCACATGCCACCCGGGCTCGTGAACACATCGGGAGATGACGATAAGCAAATGGGTTACTCTTTGTCTGGGTTCTGCAGTTTTAGAAAGGCATCCTCAGAGACCTTACACTGAATCCCAGAGCTAGAGCAGAGAAATGAAATCAGGCTTGTCCTTTGTCACTTTCAAATACGGTTTTCATCAAAGAGACTATCCAGTTATCTCTGACCCACTTAAACTATGGGACTGGATTTCAGGAAATATATGACCAATGCCCTCTTTCAGAATGAATACTGAAGACTTAACCAAGGCGTCAGGTTCTGGGAACAGGAGTAAATTGGGCACTGGAGGGGAGGGGACTGAGAGAGTATTTTAAACGGGGATGCCCCAAAGAATTTTCAATCTTTCTCATGGAGGATCTTGTCCACTGCAGCTCATCTACATGGACTCTAAGTTATACTGCTGCTAGGGTACACAGATGTGTCTAACACATTTCTCCATAGTTGGGGAGTGTGTTAGATAAGGTGCAAGTGGAGTGTTGTCTGATAAGAACTTAGCAAGATAAGCTGTTCTGTAAAATCTATGGTGATGGAAGAAAAATGTGTAATTGGGAAATGAGTTGTAACTCGCTGCAAGGGTTTCTTATAGGTGTTGTTTGCTGAAAAATATGGAAAATTTCACTGAATAACTTTCTATCTCTGCTCACCCTGACCTCAATAACAGCAGGATTTTCATTATAATGCAAAGAACTATATCCTATAGCCATATTCACTGCAAATTCATCTACCTTCTTCCTCCTAGTATCTACACAGAGTTCGTTAAGATCATCATATTCTTCCAGACCCAACTCAACAAGATGGCAGGAAAAATAGACTCAATTGTAAAAAACTATATATGGGACCAAACTTAATTTGACAATATTAATAATCATAATTGGAACACATCATTCTGGTAAATTAAAATTTCATGTAAATCTGTTAGGAAGGTTTGGTAGTTTAGCCACAAAAGCTTCAGCTGAGATTAGGACTGAGAGTCTATATGTTTGCTGAGGATATGAAATTGGTAACATGCAGTATTAAAAAGTGAAATGCAAAGCAAGTTCTAAAATGATCAAGTCATGCAGAAATATAACTCACTGATTTTAATTTGTGCAAGAGATTAGCACTAAGTAAAGGAGTCATTTTGTATTATAGTAAATGTCTCGTTAAAATTTTCACAGGGCTTGATTACGTTTGAGAAAAATTCATATAGTCACATTTGCAAAATATGCTTTCTAATGAGGCAGGTATCATCTTGTTATGCAACCTGAGCCCTTGAGAGAACTATGTGCAATGTATAATGATAGATATTTCACAGACTTATGCTTTGGCTGCTAGAAGATTCATCAATAATTCAAAGACATAACACATATTTGGATCAGATCTTTACTTTCTGCCCAGAAAATGCACATATACATTATTAAAAATCATTCACATTTATACCTTATAAAAACAAAGAAATAGTTTTACTGGCTGAGGAAATGAAGAGAAAACTCTTTGAAACTTTTCAATTTCACATTGCTACACCATGCCTATTTTGCTAGTTAAGGCAAATGATCTCTAAATCAAAATCACAGTGAACACTGCTTTCATTTATGCTACTTACAAATAGAGCCTCAGGACATCCTATTGTGTAATTTTAGAAAAAGGTACAATCAGAGATACAAATGATCATAATTTATTGTAGTCCTGGCTTGGCCACTTAGTACCAATATAATTTAACTAAATCTTATAATTCTCTATAATTTTCTGTTTCATAGTCATTAAGATTAATAAATTATTCATTTAAACAATGAGGATAAAGTGAGATCATGTATATGTAAATGTGCTTTAAAAACATGCAAAGTAAGATGGATTATAGCTACCAATTAACAAAATTAAAACAGTTATTTAAAAATGACATCAAACCCAAATTTAGCTAACTTGATTTCAACAACATCAGTTTCTTACTGTGCCAAGAATTTTCAGTCTTCACCTTTTCATAAACCTATGGACCTTTAATAAACATATATAGAGATAGAAAAACCTTTAGTCCAGAAATGTTTATACATAATTATTTTTAAATGGAAAATCATCATTGTAGCTAGTTAAGAACATTCTTTAATTTTTTTTCATTCCTGGAACCAAAAATTTCTCTGAAAGATTTCCAAGTCTGGTCAATATATTGAAAAGCTAATCAATCATTGTGTTGAACAATGTGAAAATCATTCTGGTTGAGTTTCTGACTCTTGAAGAGGAGATTGTTGTTGCTTAGTAAGAGTCTTTTTTTTTTTTTTTTTTTTACTTTTAAGTGCCTTAAGTACTTCTCTTCTGACTCTCCAACAGAGCAGACATTAAATCCCAAGTCTTAATGACGGACATAGGCAGAGAAAAAAGGAAATTAGGAGTGAATTACTAGACCTTGAAAGGTTGTAAAACAGTAATCCAAAATACCATGCCTAAAAATGAGTTGGTTTAAAATAGATAGCATTTAGTTAGTGTGGTGGACTCTGCAGTGGGATCTGTGGGTGTCAAGCGAAGTCTCCTGCTTTACTAGCTCTAAGGATTAGCCAGTACTGAACTAATTCCTTCTTGGAACATTGGTGGTCACATGGCACCTACTTCACTCTTCCCAAAGATGTGAGGGTTATAAAAAGAACCCAAGGGAAGCACTTAGAATGGCACTTGGCACATGGGAAGCAGTAAGTGAACACTAACTAGTGTATGAAGCAATAGAAGCAAAAGGGAAAGGTTAATTTTCTCAAATAATAATTGACTAAAAAAATCAAATTGAGATTTCTTTCTAAATAAATTAAAATGAAAAATAAGTAAATTCATTCAACTTTTCTGTAACTTTCTTTAACACATTGAAAATTCACACATATATAAATAAATATACATACACACAAATATATACCCATGGGGTTTATAGAAGTTCATGAAAAACTGGAATAAAAGATAACAGAATTTTTACCAAATATTTGAAGCCATCTCATACAAATGCATATAGTTACACCCATTTGTGTGTGTGTGTGTATAAAGGCCTCTCTATAGAAGACATGTCTATATCTCTGTGTGTGCAGTGATACACTTAGGGATAAATTTATATTAAAACCAGGGAGGTACAGCCATGCATACCTTACACAAAACAAGCTTACCTTAATGGCAGGAGCATTAAAGAAATACAAAAACTGGCCAAGTAGCTTTTGGAATGACCCATTTTCTCAATAAGTCCATAGGTTTTTCCAATATGCATTAAGTTTCAATAATTTTGAATTATAGCTAGTCAAAGAAAGTCAGTTTGCCATACATGCAGAATAAAGGTCATGCACACACTAACACATACACATGCACACATACAAAAGACTCCAGTGGTGACAGAGTAACATGTGAATTGCATACGTGGAAAGCATAGGGCATTCTGCTGCTCTAGGTGGATTCTGATAGGTCAAGTGGAAGGGAGCAGAGTGTTTTTCCATCTACAGAGATCCTGTTCTCAGGGAGAGGAGTTCAGAGGCTGGATTAGCATGTGCACAGTTCTTTGAGAGATTTGTGACCCAAGAGTAAATCAGGACAGCCTCAGTGAACAAGAAGAAATTGCAAACAAATGGGAGAGCTTCTTCATGGAGCCAAACCACTAAAAAAACAGAATTATATCATCAAAATGAAGGCAAAGTGTTGAATATAATTCATGGTGTTACTTGCTATGGTTGACCTAGTACAGTCTTGCGGGAGCTGGGGAGAGCAAGGGACCCTATGTACCATTTGTTATTGGCTAAGAACAGCCCTGGTTTACCTGCTGTGGACCTCGGGAAACACTGTTGGAGATTTTACATACCTCAGAAAGGTGATTTTTAATTTTATTAGAGACAAATATGAATGATGACACAAGATAGTTTTGGAACTATAATCACTGTTCTTATAAATTGCTAAATTCTGTGGGGATTTTACATGTCAAGTCCGTTTTTAAATGCACACATTTTTTTAGCCAACTACTGAGTAACGGCTGCTTCTGCCATGTTTCTGCTAAGGTAAATGAAGATTTTATTTTCCCTGCTACCTGTTTAAAAGTCCTATGCATTTTTACACAGCAGCCTATTTTTCATTACCCAGAAGAGTGTGCAATTTGAACCATGCTACTTTTTACTCACAGCAAATCAATATGTGTCATAAGAGCAGAAAAGAAAGTAATCTTGCTCAATATCCTTGCAACTTCCCTTAGAGCAAGTCCCAAAAGACATTGCTAGGTTGGGTTGCTATAGCAACAGAGCCTTAGTGCCTCTCTTGGTAGGATTGTTACAGTGAGTTGATTTTCACCCCACAGGTATGCGAAATCCTGAAAGAATTTTTATGGAACAGGCAAAATTACACAGAATCTATAACAATGTGTGACCTTTCTATTGATCTGTGATGATTTAATTCCAAAGGAGGATAGAGGAGGGGTTTCCATAGTACTTTAAATGCTTTTGTGATTTCCAATTAAATTATTCATTGTCTGGACTTTTTAAATAATTGCCTGTCTTAAACTATGAGCAAATATCCTTGAACTAGTAGAGCATTAGCACTGAATCTCATATAGTTTTTCGCAAATGTGACGGTCTGCCACAGAAAGTCTTAAACTAATACCAAGCCACTTTTTAAAAATGTAAATTGAAAACTTTTTGACCTGAAAATACTGGCAATAAGAAGAATTGTTTCCTGACCTGCATTAAAAATGCATCATAAATGACAACAATATGCTTTAAAATGTTTAAAGGGAAAAAAAACCTTATAAGTCACTTCAACAGGGTTTGGCATGCAGCAAGTATATAGGAAATAAGTTTATTTTTATTCACTGTTATATGGCCGGGCAAACACTATGGATGATCTAATTGTCTTTTCTTTTTGTATTGTGTGTTTCTAAAGTAAGACAGATCAAAGGAAGACTAGCCATGTGCATGAAATCTCAGAGAAGCAGAGGCTTTTAGGAGCACTCGCCTTTTTAAATAAAATATGTGCACTTAATGGCCCTGCTACAGAGAAGCTGCTTGGGGAAAAATGTGCGATGGGATGGGGAGATTTGAATTTTGGTTATTACATACTACCCAGGCGAGTGCTTAGATGGTCTGAGGTCTGCAGTGCCCAGAGCTCGAACCTGCTGACCATGAGCAGAGCAGCCCCGGGGGCACCAGAGGTGGGGGATGTGGGGAACTGCAAAGCACAAAGTCAGCCGTGTGAAACCACCAGCCGCTCCATAGTGAGGCATTCTCCTTCGTGAAAGAGCTGTGGGAGGTCACATCCTATCCTCATCCTGCAAGGTAGTGAAGAGTCCAAATGGACTCCGTGCTACCAAGGTCCTTGTTTTTGTGTTTTCACTAGAAGGTAATTTTGAACAACTTCTTTACCTTCTGCCCCTCAGCTTCTTTGTACAATGGGAGTGCAAGTCGTATTCACTAAAGAGGGAAGAAATTTAAAAATGAAGTAATAAATGCCACTGTTTAGACCGAGCCAAGCAGACGCAATAACCAAGAGTGAGAGTTACTAATGTATCTCATTTAAATTCTTCAAAATCTTCATACAAACTTCGTCTTTCAACAAGAACTATCATTACTCTTTGGATGGCACTTTAGTAATCCAAAATTGGTAATAACAAATTCTAATGAAGGAAACCAATACTTATCATATCCGGTGAGTGCCTAAAACAAGTTGTTTTGGGACAAAACAAGTTGTAACAAGTTACAAACACCACTCAGCTCTCTAACATCAGGTGGCTGTCTTCTGGCCCCTAAGTCTGATCACCAGAACATTGGAGTCACTTTGTTCAGGGTAAATGTCACACCCTCATGGGTACTGCAACCCCTTCGGGTCCTTTATACCCATTTCTTGCATTGACAGAGATAAGTTTCTCACATCAAATTATTTCCATGTCACTAAATAGTCCAGGATTGGGTCACCAAAAGGTTAAGTTTCAATGATCAACAAGGAGACATTTGACAAAACATGACTCCCTGCTGGGATCTGCAAAGATAAGGGACATGATCCTCTTGCCAAGTGGTTGTCAACCTTCCTAATGCCATGATCCTTTCATACAGTTCCTCATATGGTGAACTCCACCCCCCCCAACTGTAACATTTTTTCATTGCCACTTTATAACTGTAATTTTGTTATTATCATGAATCAGACGACCCCTGTGAAAGGGTCATTCTACTCCCAAAGGGGTTGTGTCCCACAGGTTGATAACTGCTGCTCTAGTTCATATAAATTCATGTTTGCATGTCTGTGTGTCCTTACAAGAAGAGTTGCTTCTTTAAAAAGTATGAGAGCATTCTCAAAAACAGATCAAATATTAAAGGAAGAGAAAAAAAGATGAGAGTTTCATCCAAAGGTAAACAATCTACATGTTCACAAACAAATGCAAAGTCCTCCGTGGTCAGTATCACACCAAGTCTCTAAATAACCTCCCTGCCCATTTACAAAAGAGGAAAGCTTAGCAAAAGGCTCTTAAATATTAAGTCAGATAATTCGTATGACAACTTTTAGAAGAACTTTTATTTAGTCTCAATTTTACAAGTGTCTGCTCATGGACTTCTCCTTTTAAAGAGGTCATATATTTAAAATAGCATAAACAACAAATGAGAACATAAAAACAAAATTGCTCATGATCCTATGCCCTGAAGGAACAAAAGATCAAAAACTATTTTCCATTACTCCTGATGCCTTAAGTCTTAATCATAGTTATATATGTATATAATTTACATAGAGATATTTTTATAATATAAACAGCATTTCAAAGCCTGTTTGGTTTTTCCAGTTCACATTCTCCTTCAGCATTTCCCCAGAAAAATGTGTAGACATTGTCATTTTTATTATTTTTTAGAACCTGGATGATTATCTAACATATAATGTTGATATCCAATTTGTTGTACAGTAAATAACTTCTTACACATAGTTAATTGTTTTTCTTTGATAGTGGAGGTGTTCAAGCATTAGTCTACATCGGAATCATTTGGAGGGGTTATTAAAACCTAGCCAACTTGTCCCTCCCCCTGGAGTTTCTAATTCAGTGGGTCTGATTTATAAGGCACAAGAATTTGCAAGTCTAGCGATTTCTCAGTGGCTGCTGATGCTGCTCATTTGGGGACCACATTTTAAAAATGAATGTGAAATTATTTATATAGGATACATAACCATCAATGTGGCATTGATAAATCAAATATAAATAGTCCTGGGTTTGCAAAGAAGACCCTTTCCTAAGTGTGTATTTAAGTCAAATTTGTAGATAAGTAGAAATAGGTTCACATGGTTCTTTTTGTGCAAGAGCAAGAAAGGTCCCCCTGGTGATATAGTGGATTGTGCCTTGTGTTGCTAACAAGGTTGGTAGTTCAAACCCACCAGCCACTCATCAGGAGACAGATGAGGTGTTATGCCCCTTTAAAAATGTATTGCCTGCAAAATCCAAAGGGGCAGTTCTAGTCTTTCATATAGGGTCTTTATGAGGCACAATTGACTTGAAGGCTGTGAACTTGGTGTGGCTGTCATTGTTTGGTTGTTAGTAGCAGAAAAGTCTGGAAGCTTTTTACAGAGTTTTAAACCCTCCATCCGTGAGCTAGGAGTCCACACAATACATATCTGTATATATAAGAATCATCTGGTGATCTATCAGAATTACCTAGCATCCGAACCAAACTCACTGCCATCCAGTCAATTCCTATTCCAACACAGAACGGCCGAGTAGGACCGCATAGAACTGTGCCTGGAGTGCGAGGACCAGCAGACCGGGCAGTGTTTCGCTCTGTTGTCCTAGCATCACAACCAATCTGAGCGGAGCTGACAGTACCTAGCAATAGCCACCACCCCCAAGCTGTCCAGGAGTAGAAAGTCTCGTCAAGCTGCCTTGAAGTGGCTGGTAGTTTCAAAGGGCACAGCTTGAGGCCAGCAGCCCAATTCATAACCATGATGCTGCCTGAACCATCTTGGGATCTCGCTAACATAGATTCTCATACCACCTAGCTGGGACAGAAGTGCAAATCTTCAGATGGGCACTGGGGAAAATCCAATGGAATGATGCCATTTGAAGCCCTGGCAATGCATGGATTTGAAAGCCGCACCAGCAGCAAGAGAAGATGATTGTAATGATGAAGTTGTTTTCTCTAGGAGGTGGTCGCCTAGTTCAAAGTGAAGGCAAATGTACACATCATTAAAGGGCAAGTATGGGTTGTCAAAAAGTCAGGAGTGAGTAACTGGAGGTGAGTAACTGGGAGCTGCCTATAGCATAGTCATTTCGATGGCAGGTGATATATAGTTCTCAAGGCCCTCCCTAAAAGTTTCTCTGGATTTGTACCCCAAAGTGATTTCTTCATACTACAGCCCCACTCCAAACAAAACTCATTCCCACTGGCACCAAGCACATAGATGCTGATTCACAGTGACCTTACAGGGCAGAGTATGCGTGAGCTTTAGGATGTCCAACCCTCAAACTCTTCACAGCAACAGATTGTCTCATCTTTCTCTCTCAGAAGGTCGGTGGATTTGATTAGCCATCCAATGTTTCACCCACCATACCATGTGGGCTCCTCATAACCCCCAAAGGTACCAAGTAATCAAATGCTCCTTTGAAGCAAGGATGGTGAGACATCTCCTCAAGTACTTTGGGCATGTTCTTAGGAGAGACCAGACCCGAGGGAAGGACATCATGCTTGGTAAGGTGGAGGGGCAGCCACAGAGAAGTAGATTGTTCCACGGGCTGCAACAATGAGTCCAAACATAACAATTGTAAGGAGGGCACAAGACTGGACAGTGTTTCATTCTGTTGTACGAGTTGAAACCACTATGAGTCAGAACCAACTAGACAGCACTTAACAACTACCAAATGAACAAGACTAGTCCCGAAATCCACTATTTATACTCTAAAGAGATTTATGCTTGTTAATGGTAATAGCCATATTTCTGTTATGACAGAAACGGTCAAGAAGTTTTTCATAATAATCCAGATTCAATAAGCAATGAAAACATAGACAGAACTATCTATACTTCAGAGGAGGGTACATTTGCACATACACAACACAGGTACATACTAGCCACAGTTAGCTTGCTTGTCAATAATGATATACTAGTGAAGTAATTTTTATGTTAGAAACAAGAAAATCCTCATTTTTGTCGGAGATTATCATGATGTTTCTCTGAAAACCATAGTAACAAGCCTCAGAGGTTTTCCTTCATACTAAATAATGATGTATGCTTATAGAGATTAATTTGACATGTCTACATGCATGTACTGAAGCACCTTTTTACATCAAATTGAATAGCGAGGTATGAGAACCGTAGACATGTATATTGGTTTCTAGAAACCTACTGAAACTCTATGCTTAACAAAGCCATTCTCAATAGTAAATGTCTTTGTGGTTCTTGTTCTGACAGCTGCACACATTCTCGTATGTCTCATTCTTCTTTGTCCCTATTATGCCTATGTGAAGTTACCTAAAGAACACTTGCTTATGTATGGGATTATAATAGCCCACACATGATGTGCAGGCAATAAAACTTGGAACGTGGTTAGCAGTGGCTTACCTTGAGAAGGTACCATCAAGAGAAGATGTATGAATTATATGCTTAGTAAGAAATGTACACATAGATGACTTTTTTAGACCACCACCTTCCAAGTTGGTTTTGGCTAATGTGCTATCTTTAAGCAAGAGCCACAACTTTACATGACCTCAATTACTAGTAAAGAGTGTGTCAGGGGAGCAGCTGTTCAGCACTAGCCAGAATCAGGAGCATACCTGAAGACAAGCCTAGCCATCTTCTTCTGAAAGCATACAGCCATGGGAGCACGAGGGAGTACAACTCTACTTTGCCCACAGAGGCTTTCCGTGAGTTGGAAGAGTTGATGGCAACTCAGAATATCAATGATGACAAATTGTTGTTTTGCATTGAGCAAGTTCATGCTGCCCAGAGGTGGCAGTAATATAATCTGTTGTCAATTTGAGGGGATTTGGAGTGAAGGGGTGGAATCTGGCCTGTCAATCAGGTCACAGCTGGATGACCTCATTTGGAGGCACTCAGGAGATAAAGAGCTTGCTGGAGATGGGACACACTCACTCCCTGGGAGACAATGCAGCTGATAAGATAGATGGACTGATGCTAGTGCCCTGAGCTGGAGGAGCCACGTGGAGACCACTGCCAGAGCTGAGATGCTTGCAACCCCACTGGATCCACAAGACTTTCCACCCACTGGACTGTGATCTTCCTGAATTTAGTGTCATTTCACATGAAGAGGACTTTATAGATGGGTATCAGACAAATAGGCTAATATCAGACTGATGGAATTGATCTGGACAGAGCTGAGATGTTTTCTCAATATTCAATTGCTCTTGTATATCAAACTCTTTCATATACATGAGTGTCTATGAATTTGTTTCTCTAGTCTACCAAGACTAGCACACCATACGAAAACACTACTGATCCAGGGATGGGAGCTAAAAATCCAGACATCATTTATATTTCATCATATGCATCATTTATAGCATAATACGAAGAACTCAAGATGCCAACAGTTGGTCACTTCAAGAAAGATGTCACAGTATACAATGATGTTGAATATGCAAAGTTATGAAACATATACAAGTTCGACAAAAACAATGAATTGTTACTTTCCTGTGTTTGAAATCATGACGAGAGATGTTCACTTATTGAACTGGGCAGACCCCCTACCCCCCCAAAATTAGTTTAAAATGTTACCAGCTACAACCAGATGACCATTTGAAAGCTAAAATACTGTAGTTTTTAGGTGTTTTAAAAAATTGACAATTGCAAATTCCTTATGATAAATTGAAGCAGAAGTTCAATCAATGAAAGATAGTCCCTGCTGCAATCTGAGAAAAAGTGCTAGCCAGAACGTGCACACATCATCGGGACTTTTCCAGATCAACCATTCTGTGAAGACTGGAGAGAATAAGGGAAAATATGTACAATGTAAGACACATGTGGCCCACCTATGACAATTTAATTTCTGGACACAAGGGAATGGTAAGTGAAGTGCCACCAAGAACACCCTGAGACAGAACTCGTTTTAGAATCACTTTGCACTATCTGGAAGAAACTGGATACCTGGGCAGATAAATGACAAGAATTTCAACAAGTAGACACTAATAGATGTCTTTTTTTGATAGTTTTAATTTCCAATTTAAGAAGGGATTAAAAATAATTTCCTATTTAAAAGTGAAGTTCCAACATGTTTGTGAAATATCTTTGCAAACGAATATTATCAATATTATGTGACCAGAGCAAATATTAAGAAAACAAATAAGTGAAGTTATTTAAAACTTGTTGATATAATCTGTGAATAATTTCACCATAGTTAACTCTGTTGGTACAGGCTTACCTGGCATATCAGAAGTATGAAACTGAGTGCACACTATATATTTAGATGTGTTTACTGAAATTTAAATGCTATCACCAAGACATTTGGTGATGATTTCTCTGTAACTCAAAACTCATTTGTATAAACAGAAAAATACAAATCCAACCCTAACTCACTTCCATGAAATCAGGGCTGCCTCACAGCGATGCCCCATGATTTTCCACGACCATCCCTGATTTACCGAAGTAGAAAGCCAGCCTGTCTCCTGCAGAGCTGTAGGGGCTCAAAGTGCCGGCCATGCAGATCGCAGGCCAACACATAACCACTACACCATTGCCTTTAAAAAAGAAACAAGGTGCACCATACATATTAAATACTATATGAATTTACACTACTAATCCTGTTTTGACTCTAAGAGCTAATGTTCTAAAAGAAGTCAAGTCTCAATTGATAAGGTCAACATGGTAAAATGTAAAAATCTGTGGAGATGCTAAATCACTATTTAATGTACTAAAGTGAAAACTAGTTTTGTTCAAACAAAGTGTACATTCTCCTTGCAGCCAAAAAAAGAAAAAACCAACAGGATAATCAGTATCTCAGGCAACTATCTTTTCCTAATGGACTCATTCACCTAAATTTGTTCTTAAACCCATAGGAATAAGTTATTACATTATAGTTAATATCCCCTTAGTTGCAATTTCAAAGCAGAATAGCAATTATTACCTGAAAATTAAAACAAAAAAAGGTTAGTAACATTTGAATAAAATGACGTTAGAATACAAAATTGACATCATTACGAAGAATCATAATATTTTCTTCAAAGATACATTATAGAGCCTTATAAAGAAAGTTTACATGAATAAGATTCAATTTTAAAAATGCAACCAAGAAAACTACACTGACGCAATTTGCACTAGATCATTATTGATTTAAGAGTTATATGAACTACCTGTACTAGTTGCACATGTTCAAATTGTTCTTTTCTACAAAATAACAAGCAAGATTTTCAAAAACCATAACCTCCACCCTTTAGCAATTAACTAAGAAATAGGGCAGATAACATTTATACTTAGTCACTTGAAACTTTAGGGAATAAAGTTTATGTTTTTAGTAAAGTGCTATTTTCTCACTAAAAAGATAATAATTCCTGGTATTAGCAACATGTCAGAACTTGATTTTAAGAGACCGAGTTCTCTTGATTATTAGAATAACAGATCACACATGAAAGGCCTTCCAAGCTAACCCCCTGGGTCCACGATTACAGTCTGAAGCTGCTCACCAGATCTAGTCAGCACTGAAATTCGGAACCCTGGAACATGGACTGAGACTACCACATCGACCCCTGCTGTTGGAAGGTTCACATTCGCTTATCTGACTGAAACTGAAGTCAGAAGTTACAATTTTCATTTAAAGTATTCTGTCATTGCATGTTCCTTCTCTATCCCTGGACCATAACCAGATTTCTTAGCAAAAACTATAAAACAACATTCAAGCAGTTTAAATGTTCCTCGACACTCCAAACCCACTACCAGTCAATTCTGATTCACAACGACATTACAGGACAGGGCAGGACAGCCCATGTGGGTCTCTGCCACTCTTTCCAAGAGTAGAAAACTTTGTTTTTCCCTGCTAAGGAGGGTCTGGTGGTTACCAACTGCTGACCTTATGGCTAGCAGCCCAACAGGTAACCTCTACAACACAAGGGTTTCCAAAATGGTACTTAGGATAAAGTGAATGATTTTTCCAGAACTGGAGTTTTGGAAGTCTGTCCACTACCGGGCCACTCCCATTGTGCCCATAGTCCACAGTGGAGCAGAACTGCGCCATAAGGCTCCCCCAAATCTCAATCTTTATGGATCACAAAGCCTCATATTGCTCCATTGCAGTAGTTGCTGAATATGAACCACTGACCACACGTTTGACAGTCCAGGGCTTAACCCATGACATGGCACCACTGCTCTCTTTTGGAAGATCACAGCAGACAGTACTTCTCTTTCTCCATTGAAAGGTTTAGTTCATTTGGAGAACAAAATATATGAACCCAACCCCCCTCCCCCCAACCCTCCTCCACCTTTGCTTTCTTCTATTTGGCCCCCATGCTACATTTGTGAGTTCATGTATAAATGAGCATGTGAAAATAGATGTTTTCATTGATTTAGGCCTTTGCAACATATTGTACATATGATACTGGAAGGGGCTATTCATCCCTTGCATCTTTAATTCAATTGCAAGTGCCATAGGGCAGATGCTGCTTACTTACCTGTCATATTTTCCCCACAGCCCACATCTCAAATCCTGAGAATTCTCATGAAGAACAAGGCATCAAGTGAAAAAGAAAACGTTTACCCTTATGAAGAGGATCTTTTCTCCCACTCGGTATCTTCCTTGGGAGAGCCGCTCAACGCAGAACTTGTTTGGGCATTTGCAAGGCGGATCTTCAGAAATTCGTTTCACCTGAAGTAGAGGAGTCGTCAAGTTCGTAAGTCTCATTTAAAACATTTTTTCCTGGATTCAACATATCTTATAGACCAGCAATGCTTTTAAATGTTTTCCATACTGGACGATGTGCAGAGTGACAAACAAAGAGGTATCATATTAAACAATGACTCAGCCAATGTAATGGTTTGATCCATAATGGATTGTGGAGTCTGCAGAGAACTGAGCAGCATTTCATTGAGCTGTGCATGGAGTTGGGTAACTACAATGACAACTAAGAACAACATAAAGACCAGTTCCGAAAGGTATTTTCTAAAGTTGAATCATTGTCACTAAGGCCTAAGGTAGATGTTGAGGATGATGGTGGTACTGACGATGATGAAGAAATCAATGAGCAGGCTGGGAATGATAAACTGGGCTCATCTTTTAGGATGAAGGAGATCAGGTACATCAGCGTGCCACAATAAATATACTGAAAACTACACTAGAGTGTATGTTAAATATTCATCAAAGCTTAGTGTGTTAACATAAGATTACCTATCTCTAGAGTAAAATTTTATTTGTATTAATTGACCCACTTTCAAGGTAAATGAAAATTAAATAAATTGTTGGTTTTTCTTAAATGAGACTTTTGTTTCATTTGGTTTTGAACTCTAAGTTTTCCTAAAAGAAACCAGTTCTAATTATTCATCCAGACCCACCTATAAACTCAAATCCATTTCATCCATTTCAATCTACTAAATGATACCTGCAGGATCATATTGTGAATTTTGTGTGAATTTTATGAACAGTATGCATGTGCATCAGATTTGTATCTATTATACATTTTAAAATTATATAAACTAGATGAGATGCTCACATTACTTATAAATAGTACCAATTACTAAAAGATAATATATGATTCCCTGGTTTTAAGAATATAGTTGATATTTATTTTTTTCTTGATTGGGAACCTGTCATGTTATATCTCATACCTGCCCTTAATTCGATTAACCAAAAAATTCAACACAACAATTTCCTGTGTTTTGAGAAAATATTTCCTTGGGGCATAAAGAAAGTTCTAATTAAAGTTCTACCTACAACTAAGAGGCTAACTAGACAAAATTCAATTCTGAAGACTGTAAGCTGGATTTTCCTCATTTAAATTCTTTCTTCTATAAGAGATCATGGTGCTTGGGGTTCTGTCATCAACTTTCAGTCATGCCTTCAAATAGTTAAGTGCTTGCCTCTAATTACCTATCTACTAAGCAAACTCTGTAACCATTGTAAAAACTCACTGATACATTAGAATGAATGAAGTAAAAACTTAGGTTTTTCTGGAGTAAAAAAAATAATTCCAGGGACTATGAAATTTCAGGATAAAGGAAACCCAGAGAGAATAGTGAAATCGTAAAGCACAACTAATTTTAAGAAGCATACCAATGTGCTTCAGTGAAGATCAATATAGAAGAAGCAGGAATATTTCTGATGAAAATAGTTAATCAACCTGAGAATACATTTTTCCATTATCCCCATCTGCCATTTCTAATTCTGCCAACATATCAACAAAAAAGGCAAACCCATTTCCAAGGAGTAAATTCTGATTCTGAGGGATCCTACAGGAGAGAGTGGAATGAGCCTTCGGTGAGGAGGCCCACAATTTTAAGACTATGAATCTTACAAGAGAAGGTAGCCTCACCTTTCTCCTGGAGAGCAGCTGGTGTGTTGGAACTGCTGACCTAGAGGTTAGCCCCGCATATAAACCACTAAACTTACAATGCTTAGTGGATGTTTTTCCCATGCATTTTTGCGTCTCCGTTACTGCTTAACTTTTATGACTCTTTGGTATACTGTCAGTTCCTTAACACTTTTGCATACAGCATTCACATACCTCTTCAACCTCTGGGGTTTGGAAGGACTCTGTTATCCCACCCTTAGTTTGTGCTGTCATTTGGTAGAGGCCTTGTGCAGCTGCAGAAACAGTTCTTCCCTCATCAACCTGGGTACCAGAAGACCCCGCAACACAAAGCTATCACCAACTGTGTTGTCCAAATATTATTCAAAATGCCTTCCATCACTGAAGACATCTGATCTCCACAGGAAATGCAAAACAGAAATTTGGTTTTGAAAGGTTTAAGGGCTAAAATGGAGTTTCATGACATTTTAAAACTCCTGAAATAGCGCCATGTCCTCATTGTATATGTGTTTAACAAATGCACACTAAACAAATAAATAAATGAACAAAACAAAATCAAAGTCCTAGACAGGACACAGGAGAAAATGGATGGAACAAAATGAACAGTGTGTACAATGAACTGTAGAGACAGCTTTCATTTAAGAACAAGGCAATTGTGGACCCTCATTAGGTGGGTGATTAGGCCCACGACTCTGGGGTCAGAGGTTGGCCAGTCTCATTATACTTGTTTCATAAATATGCCCTCACTTTAATACTAATGGGGATTTTTCCCAAGAGATTTTTGAAGGGATTTGTTTTTAATAGAACAGTGACAATAGAACAAGAGGTACAAAGAACAAGAAATGCAATGGAATAAGCTGTACAATAGAATAAGCAGCATGAAAGTTGATTAATAGAAGCATTATTTCCTTCCATAACCAAGAACCACATTCGAGGTGGAGGAATGGCATTTACAAGATCAATGAACATCAGTGGGTATTGTTGTCAGTATTTCCCTCTGTGTGTACTTCTTTCTGCTTAAGCTTATAGAATATGTACGGACTATATCACCATTCTCTTTATCATTTCTCCACTGAGTGTTATTTTCCTGACCACTAGAACAAAAGCCTTCCTAAGAAAAACACAGAGTGAAGACAAGAAGGGAGGGACAAGGGGAATGTAGTTCTGGCTATGCGGAAGACTATCAGACAAGCAAATTACATCCTGACCTGTTGAGGGCCCACATGGCTTAGGTTGCCGCCATGAGGTAAGTGGGCACTCCACTAAGAAACAAGTCTATATAGAAAGTAGTTCCATGTGTCGGTGCTTCCATGATGCACTGTATGAAATGAACAAAATACCCCCCAAAAGCATTTTCTCAAGTATCTTTTCCTTCCCTAATGCCTAGTAGCTTTCAAGAGGAACCTTCAAATCAAGGGTATTATACAGATATGTGAGAAATGGAGGCCTCTGGGATGAGAGCCGACGAGACACTGGGCCATGCAAATCCATTGTGGAGTCAACACTGCCTGATGACCTCTGGGCTTCTCCTGTTACCTTGGGATAACTCCGGCTGGCAGGTGTTCTGGTTTTTTTCTTTTGTGCCTGGAACTCAGCCAGTTTTCTGTTGAAATGGGGTTTCAAGGGGAGCCTGAGTACTCAGAATTAGACTCTCTCTCTCTCATCCCCCAGACTAGGAAGTTGAGGCAAAAGAAGAAGAAAGTAAAGAATAGGTTCTTAGAGCTGTAATCAACTCATTGTGTGGGAACCAGCTCACCGCAAGAAGAGCTAAACTCGATCTGCTGTTGGATCACAGCTGAATCACTCTTTCAGGACATCTGGAGAATACATCATGCAGAGTGGACTCTGCTGTGGGCTGCTTGTGTGCGTGTGTGCATTTTATGATATCTTGATTAAAGAAGGTGGGATACATTATCCACATAAAAGGTCACTTTTTGTGTCACATTCCCTCTCTTTTTTTAAACCATTTCCCAACATATCAAATACAAAAATGTGAGGAAACACGGGAGGCTTCAGAACTGACAGTGATTGCTGAAGCCATTCACTGGAATATGATATCTTCATTGGGTCTCTTGTGCCCTGCACTTCACTTGTCCATTCTTCTTGTCTTTGTGTCTTGTTCCTCCTCTCCTTCCTTTTATTTTTTAAAGAGAATCACTTGGCCAGAGGATGGTATTGTTGATAAGACAGAGGCATTTTTTTAATGTAATCTTTATTTTGTTTACCTACTTTAAAGCACATATTTGAGTGCATACGTTTCCACTTCCATCTGGTTTATGGGCCTCACATGCAGTGAAGCTTGTTGCCATAGGAACTATTTCCTTTTTCTACCTGATATATAAACCTTTGCTTTAAATCATTAGTGAGGCTCACATTACTTTTCTTTTTGCTCCATTGTTCCTGAAATAAAGCATTTCAGTGGGAAACTATCAATTAAACAATGAAAATACTTAAGAGTTTTCCACAAAGTAGAAAGGAGAGGGCTGTAAGAGATGTTATAGTGGTCAAAGAGGTTTGCAAATTCCAAATTAAGCAAGTTCTTATGAGACCCTTTCTATACCAGGGTGACTTGCTGCACCCCAAGTTGGAACTCTAGCCAATTATTTTTCTCGAACAAAGTCTAACTGCCGAATCCTTTCCTGAGGAGCGCTGAGTGATGTAGTGCTTTATTGAGCATCCTTTAAAAATGTGCTGAGAGACCTGCAAAACATAGGTTCTAGTTGGCAAAAATAAGTATATATGTGTGTACATTTATTACATTCACTTAAGCAGCCTTGAAGCCGCTCTGGGCTCAACCTTATACTGGCCTCGTGGTCAGCGGTTCAAATTCACCAGGCACTCAGAGTGAGAAGGAGTGTCCCATGAAGATACACAGTCCCGGCCTCTATGTATAGGTTACCGTGATTCAGAATTCATTTTGTTTTCAATAAACTTAGCTATAATCTTCCCAGGTGTCTAAATTACCACACTTTGGTAGATGTTAAAAAAGTTTTAGGCTTTTTTGAAATTCCTGCCATTGTCCTCCATAGAGAAAGAGAATTTGGAGTGGAAGCAAGCAACTATGGAGCAACTGTCCTGCCACTTCACCATCTCATTCCTTCCAAATGGAGCTTTGGTAAAACTGCTCCCTAAGCCCTTCCTTATTTGTTTCATCATGCCCCTGCCCTAGCCATATCCTTCTCAAGAAGAAGCGCAGACCAAGCTAAGTGCAGGCTGGCAAAGACAGAGAACCGCTTCATCTATTTCTCCCAGGCTTATGCAAATAGCTTCAAAAGACACAATGTCCTCCTCTGGTGTAATGGTTATGTATGGGGCTGGCATCAGAAACGTCTGCAATTGAAACCTCCCACTGCTCTTTGGAGAAAAGTGGGTTTTCCTACTCCCCTATAAAGAGTTACAGTCTCCAAATCCAAGTCCTATACACTTGTTATGCATTGGCATCGACTTCATGACAGTGGGTTTGGTTGTTTGCTCTTCAGCAAAATAACTGGAAAAAAATGCATGTGTTTCTAGGGCACATGAATAGAAACAAGGGGAAAGACTTTGCAACTTAATTTCGAGGTTGATTCTTTATACAACCAACAACAGGCTAGTTCCCGAATCTGATATCGATAAAATATGGCCCTTGCATTTGAGATCCAGTTCCACACCTTCAGGGAAAACAGACATTTCATACAAAAGATGAAGAACTCATTTGTGACAATAACACATTCCTGAAAATGAACAGATATGATAGTTGAGAAGAAAAGGGAATAAGAATGCATTGCAGCAGCCAGAGAGAAATACATTCATAAGTGAAAGATATAAGGGGCATCTTACCCTAATGTGAGTTTAGTCCACAACAGTAACCTGTGCTCAGTGACACATAGATAATGCACCATGATCTCTTATTAGAATTCTTTGCCTGCTGGAAATGGTTAGGGCACTAGTTTTCCACCTGAACTGTTGTAGGTTTCATTGCACCCAGAAATAGCTCAGCAGAAAGGTCTCTTGATCTCTCTCAAACCGTCCAGGGTGGCAAACCTGCCAGGGCACAGCTCTGCTCTGACACACACACACAGGAAATGTATATGAGCACACATCCGGTCCCCTTGGGTTCCAGTCAACAGCACTAGGTTTCTGGTTGTATCTACTATCGATACAATATAATACTTCATTTCCTTACAAAATAATATGATAGTCAAAACTAGTTCTCGATCCTGAAATTGTCAAATCCTCCTAGATGGCATCAAACTAAAATGCCAGACCTAGTCTTTCCATTTTGCATGGACTGAACACTTATCCAAATAAAAATGAATTCAACGAAGCTACCTCCAAAGGGTAAAATTAAATTGTTCTTTCCTTCAAAACCATCAGGGCCCTTAGTCGGGCAGCAAATCGAAATTGCTTCAGGTCGTCCGAGCGATCATAGCCAAGAATGGGCAGTTCTGCGGAGTCATAGGGGTTTCTTGAAGTTAGAACTGATGGATAGAACTTCACAAGGCTGCCTCGTAGGTGATGATGTCATAGGGAGTAAAGTTAAAAATAATGGAGGAATCCTTTTTCTCTGTCCATACATCAGCCATTTTCTAAGCAACTTTCTGCTCAAGTGTGACAGAAAGAAGCCCCCTTTCGGACCATTGCTGATATTGTGATTGGTGCTGGCTTTGAAAGAATCTCTTCTCTGTGTTTGTAAGATACACTTCCATCTAGTGGCTATGATGTTACCATTTTCTATAAAATTCATATACATCTATAACTCCATAAGTGAAAATATAAGCTACTAATATGCCAGTCACCCATGGCTTCCTCTTATATTATGACTATTAGTAGTATCCATGCTTGTACTCAAAGATAAATGGACATTTATGTGGTGTTTGAGAGGGCTTCAAAAATTATGGAAATATTTCATTATCATTTGATTTTTTTTTTTAGTATTTTTTCCATTGATTTTATTAGGGGCTCTTACAGCTCTTATAACATTCCATACATCATTTGTATCAAGCATATTTGTACACATGCTGCCATCTTCATTTCCAAATATTTTCTACTTGAGGAGCCCTTGGTATAAGTTCCTCTTTCCCCCTCCCTTTTCTTATAAGTCATTTTATTGGGGGCTCATACTACTCCCATCACCACCAATATATATATCAATTGTATTAATTTAAAAAGTAATTAATTTTTTTACACAAATTGTTTGAAGTCCCTGATAAACATACAAAAAAAATCAAGTTGCTACAACCAAGAACCCGACATCAGTGAAAACCTGAGACAGAATATCCAGAGTTATTCCTAGTAAAACGGTGGTTATCAGTTTATATGTAAAACATTTCTTAATCTGTAAAAAACTGATTCAATGACTCTGCTGAACAGAGAGATGGGGACTTCGGAGCGTTGGGTCCCACTGGCCTGGGTCTCAGGCTCGCCTTTTCTCTGTGCTTCCCTCAGTACGTCACTGAACATCTAGACATCAGGGTCCTTAGTAAGAAACCAGAGCACTTGAAAAATAACTATATACCAGTGAGGGGAGGACCACTGTCTTCTATGTAAAATGCTTGCTTTCCTTTCTCTCAGAGAAAGATCTTCTGCCTCACATGTCTTATCCATGAAAAGAAGAAGCCCAATATCAACAAAGTTTAAACTTTTTCAAAAGCAATGTTCAGGAAGTCATTTTACTTCTCTAAAAAAATCAAATACTATGAGGCATATTTAAATGATTCTTTTAAAAAAAACCAAAATGAAACACACAAACATATGCATAGCAATGAAATTGATTTTGAATCACAGAAACCTCAGAGAACAGAGTAGACATGCCCATGTGGGTCTCCAAGGCTCTGACGTCTTCTGCGAGTACACAGCCTCACCATTCTCCTGTGGAGCGGCTGGTGGTTTCCATCTGCTGATTTTGAAAATTGCAGCCCCACCCATCATCCACTACGCTAACAAGACTCTGTGTCAGGTTTACATCTCCAAATACAAACTTGTGTTATTAAAAGGATTTAAAACTCAATCTTTTTTTTGGGGGGGGGGGCATCCCTGCCTCTGGTGGTTGTGGGAGCTACCCAGCGCTGCTCCTGAGAGGCGCCACTGGATTTGAACCGCCAAGTCCCTGGGCCACAGTCCCGCACTCAACCACTTACGCCACGGGGGTTCAGCCCAAAATTCAATCTTTTTTAAAACTCAATTTTAACAAAATTAAATAGATAAATGTTAGCCAATGCAAGAATGGACAGAATATATTCTGTAGCTCAGAAATTAGTACTAATTGCTAATACTGTGCCATTTTACTTACGGCGTCATCCAGTAAGTTTCCTGTACTCTTTTTCCCCGAAGATTTTGATGATGGGGAGGGTGAAGGGGAAGGGGTGGAAAGTGTTTCTTCTTGTTCAATCTCTTTTTCCAATTTTATCAAACCAGGAGGCTCCACACCATACCTTTCAAAACATACCAGATGAAAAGCATATGCATTACTCTCAATGATGCAGAGAACATATGCTACATTTGATTACAAACATGCTGGAAGTCGATTACTCACCATTAAAGTAACACGAGCTGTTTCTGATATTGAAAAAGTATGCTATTAAACAGGCAACCTTCTAAGCAAGAGAAAAGCCTGCTGTGTATGCATATATGTACATATGTAATTCAGATCATATCAAAGATTAAATTAAAATAGTTGGGAGTCAACATGAAAGTCATATAAAACTTTAGCATTCATATTTCCGAACCTTAATGCTATTCATGCTCAAATGAAACTCCTCATTTGAGCACAAATTTATCAAATATGAAGACACAATCAGAGGACTAAGAGGTAGTTCTTGAAAACAAATACCTTTAAGTGATTTAAAGTACAAGTTAATTGTTCACTGTGTGTTTAACACAGGTTCAGAAATAATATACTATGGATTATGAGTAACATCTTTCACATGATCATAACATAATTAATAACTTGTGTTATAGCTTGGAGAAAAGTATCAGAAAGGAAATAGAGAAAAATATAAAGTTATAAGGGGTAAGTTACATATTATAAATAAGTATCATAGAAGTTCACAAAAAGAGAAAGGTAATTGTTATCAACAAATTATCAGCCATAATTAAGTTTTAATTAAAATTAGATTTGGTGTCCTGGATACACGTACATATTCAGGGTACTTCTGTACTTTGAGACGTGGAAGCTATGCAATCATCTACTTAGAGTGCTTCATTTTATAGATTAAAAATATAGGCTCAAAGAAGGCGTACAACTTTTTAGAATCAGAATCAAGAGTTCAATGATGGTTGGTTTTTGTCTTCAGGGCTAATGCCAATTTCCTCTGACATTTCAATCAAATGATCTGCAAGTGTTGGACTTGAGAGAAAATATGAGTTACAGGTAATCTACAATCAAACCATAGGTAGGAAGCATATGCGTCAAGTATATGTTCTGTTCTGTAGTGGATGATGCATTGGGAGGCTAACCTCAAGGCAGCAGTTGAAAACCAACAAACAGTCCATTAGGAAAGAAGATAGCTTTACAATGCTGTGAAGAGTTAACAGTCTGGGACACTCCTGGGGCAATTCTCCCTGGGTCTGGAGGCCCGATGGCAGTGAGTTGTGCTGAGTGAGTAGACTGAATAAGGGGCCCACGTGGCTCTGATGGGTATGTTTGAACAGCTCACCGCAAGGTTATGGGGGCCCATCTGCCAGCCTCTCTACTCCAACAGAGATTTGGAGCCTCAGAAATGCTAGATAGAGTTGCTATCAGCCAGAATCTATTTAATGCAGGAGAGATTTTTTTGTTCTGTTTTATTTTTTGTTAAATAGTATATTCGTCTATCATTAAAAGGAAATGCTTAAATTAGTGCTTTATTCTAAAAATTTACAATTTTAACGGACCTCATCGTGTAAGTGTTCAGTACATATCTTTAGGAGAGGGCATGTTCTTCCTTGATGTTTCTCTCTTGTTGAAGGTGCTCGATTCATTTCATTTCTTGGTCTCTTTCCTTCTGTAATCATTTCTATCTAGGGAGAATGCGACAGTCCCCCACACTGGTAGATAAGAGAAAATGTGTTTCCTTCATTTCACCTTCCCCTGAGAGAGAGCTGCCTCCATGCAGACCCCTCCCTGACTTATCTCTGCTGGATGGTTTCCTGACTTTCTTCTGGAAAACTTTAAAAACACTAACAAAATGTTCCAACTTGACCTTTATAATAACGAAGGTGATGTTGATATTTCCCTGATTATTATTGTATTTTCTATTTCTTAAGAATTAATGGAAAATAGCAGGGAGGGGAGGATCCTAATGGCATGGTGGGTTGTGCGTTAGACTGCTAACTACAAGGCCAGCGGTTCAAACCACCAGTGGCTCTGTGAGGGGGAAAGATGAGGCTGTTTACTCTTATAAAGATGTACAGTCTTAGAAATCCACAGGGACTGTCCCGCAGGGTCACTGTGGGCCAGCATTGCCTCGATGGGAGAGAATTTGGGGTTGAGCAAGTAGGCAGGGAAGCTGTATACCAAATGCTCTTCGAGAGCTAAAAACTTAAAAATACAGGTTTCTTGGTCAAATTCATTTGGACACTTACTTTGAAAACTGCCCTTGGTGAACATCCAAAAACCTACTGGCATGCAATAAGTTCTGGCTTGCAGAACCCTCTAGGGTGTAGTCAAAGTACCTGTGGCAGTCATCTGCTTATGTTAATTTTATAATTGAAATGTAGGGGTGGAGTCTGGCCTGTTAATCAGGAGAAAGCCATTGGGTAGCTGATGAGGCCTCTATGTGGGCATGGCTTTCACCTGAGACTCCTGGGAAATCTCATGGTATTTCCCTCATGAAGATGAGAAGCTAGCTTGCCCAGTTGTTGGAGTTAGTTTCAGAGATGATTAACCACAGGCAACACAGAATGGCGGTGGCTGGGAGGCTGGAGTAGCCAGTGGAGAGACCACACAGCTTAGCCCTGATGAAGACAGACCTCTGAAGCTGGAGTGGCATGCTGTTGATGGACCTGAGCCCTGGAAGCGAGGAGCCATGGGGAGACCCCTGCCAGCACCAGAATTCTGCACCCACTGACCTGTGACTTCCTGAGTCAGAAGCAGACTTTATAGACTGATTTCGGGCATATGGGTTATTATTGGACTTAGGACTTTGCACTGGACTGGATTGGGATGCCTACTTAGGGTGACATTTCTTTTGTATATAAACCCTTTCCTTATACCTATATGCATGTCTCTGAAATTTGTTCCTCTAGTCTATCCGGACTAACTCAGTACCCATCTAGGTTTCTGAGATTTTAGAAGTAGATAGACTCATTTTTTACCCAGAGAGCTATGGGTGGGTTTGAACTGCTAAACTTAAGGGCCTGAACTGCTGACCTCCTGGCTCAAATGAGGGCAGCGATCAGTATTCCTCAGGGAATATTAAGTCATAAAACCAGAAAAGTGCAGCGCTAAGGTGCTGATGCCCCCAAATATTTGCATTTTTAAAATATATTAATTTTAGAACAATTGAGGTACTGTCACAAACTATGTTGTTATGCAGATAAAAATACTATTATCACTAATACCATTCCAGCCTCTGGAAAAGAATTTACTATAATCTTCCTTTAAATTGATGTCCTTAAAATTTTGGAATATCAGAAAAATGACAAATTTGAAATTTAGCAGGCACAGTGATAGAATCAGCTTTGCTACTAATTCATTGGATGAATTTGAATGGTCTTTTTAGTCTCTCTAGAACTCTTTGTATATTAAGTTCCACCAAAGAATAAAATTTGATTGTGTTTGAGTTTTTTAAGAGCATAACATAAACTTGACCATGAGGCCAGAAGAATTTGACATGCTAGAAGTCACCGGTAATTAAAGTTCAATCATAAAAGAAAGTATATTTGAAAGCATAAATTAGGTCAACTGGAAAATATGATTTAATGCTGTCCGTGGACTCATGCCACCCGTAATGAAGAGAATATATAATTTCCCTGGTATTTAAAAATAGAAAGAAAATTCAAGTAATTAAAGTAGCAACAGGTTTTCCTCCATGTCCAATACATGAGAAGTAGCCAGAGTTTGACTAAAATTGCTAACAACATTATACACAAAAAACCTTGCCCTGGAGATTCCCAGCCCCTGGCCCCAAACCTGGAGGTGTTGGAAATTAACTATGCCACTGAATACTGAAAATCAACACTAAGCTCCAAATTTCTGCTTATATTGGCTTTTGAGGACTTCAGGCTGCTTACAGTAAGTCAGCCAATCCCAAAATGCACACTTGAATACGATTCATGGACTTCCTGTCTGTCTAGGGATGTCAGCAGGCTGTAAATCTTGAAATTCCCCTGGGGTTGGGGTCCACACCTGCAAACCAACTTCGTCACTACGTAAGCCTTTCCTCTCTTTTCCAAAAAACTGTTACTCTCGTTTCCATGAGTAAGTGGAAACTAGTTCCCATTTGTAGTTTATCTGTGGGGCTTTCACAAGTGCATACCATTTCCCACGCCTTTCCAACGACAGGATTCCAGAGTAGCTTAGAGGAGGAAACTGTTGTTCTCAAAGTCTAAGTCATTTGAACTGAAGATAGCAGGAAGGTTGACCCCACTACCACCAGATCCTCACTTGTGTACAACATCAAGGCATGAAGGCATAAGAGGATGACCCAAAGAGAATGGATGTCATTTTAAATGAAAATGTTGATTACTAGGGGAAGTTTTGAGTGATTAATGAATTTATTGTAAACTTCCAATTTTTTTTCTGACACATTTTTTTTGAGATCGGTCTACATTAAATAATTGAGCTCCCAAACTAGGAATTTCCTCTATTTAGAAGAATATACATTTTGACCAAAAGATATCTAGGATCCACTTTGCTTGGGATAGAGAGAGATTTTATAGCCAGATAAGATAAATGCCCTCTCTTAATGCATATGGCAAGGTAATTTATAGATCCTCACATATTTTTTCACCCATATTCTAGGGTTTTAATTTAACGTAAATATAAACTTAAATGAAAGGGAATTTCACCCATACTGAAATTTTAAAAATCTGATTTAACTGCTTAAGTTGGTTAATATTAGAGCCAATTAAGAATTCTTCTGAAAGGATGTTTTGCTTTTTAATAGAATTGTCTTTATTTGTGCCATGGATGGAAAGGAGAGCCTAAAGAAAATATACATTTAATGCATTTATGAGGAATGGCCAGACATTGTGTTTAAAATAAAATATGTACTCAAAAATAAATATCTTCTAAAGGCAAAGTTTTACTTTTATCATAATTATGATAACACAGCCTGCCTATATATTGAAATCATAGGAAGTTGTATTTTGTCTTTGTTTTTGCTGATTTTCCCCCCAGCAATGAAGATCAAGGTACTGTCATTGTAAAGTTATCTGTGGTTTTGCTGAGCAGCTTTTGTTTTTTTATGTTTCACTTTTAAGAAAACAAACACACATAGCTAGCGATTGACATGCTTTCTGTAATATATCGGAAGGATTTCACTCTCCAGCGAGGATAGTTCTATTCCCTTGAAAGTGATCAGCAGCTTCACCCATGAGCATGACCCACAGTGGTCTCATTTTCCCAGCTCGGAGCTCAGAGAAGCCCTCAGCCCTCCAGAGGCTTCCCTGGGTGACCTGAGAGCAGAGAGCTCAACAGAGACTCAGAAAGCATTCTGGGAAGCATTTGTGATGGGTTGTTGAGATGCTTGCAAGAGGATAATCAGGTAATTTTGACAAGTAAATGTTTAAAACTCAAACATAAGCTAATATTGTGCCCCAGTGAGGAAAAACAGAAAACTGGTAAGATTGTGTTGAGCTCTTGGTTGAAGTCTGAAGTCAGTTGGTTTGTGTGCAGAGTAATGTTATTTATGTCTCATTGCAGCTCTTTCAACTCATTTCTAGTCTAGGATGAGACCCTGGCTGGTGGTGCAATGGTTACATGTTGGACTGTGATCCTCATGGTGCCCAGTTCAAAGCCACCAGCCAGTCCATGGGAGAAAGACCGGGTTTCCTATTCCCTGTTAGGGGTGTCGCCATGAGTCACTATTGACCCCATGGCAATGAGAATGAAAATGAAAATGAGTTTAAGATACAACTCTTTGACTCAATTACTTGTGTAATCTACCTTGGAGGAAGAGGTAGGAAAGAAAAGGAGGGTGCACCCACTAAACAATAATTACAACAATCGGTAGATATTCTTGCCAACGAATTAAAGTGGGTGCTTTCAATTTACAACGATGGCCAGTGGTAGAGAGTGATCACTGTGCATGGTACTTCCGATTTGGTGAAACAGCCTTGGCAGCCAGCTGTCGGTGGTTATCTTTTTCGAGAAAGCAGAACAGATGATAAACAATATGTGTAGTTTGACTTGAATGAGAGAGATCTCACTGGACTTTTCTAGGCTTACCATAGTTGCTCATAATGGAGCTTTTGATTCTCCAGTTTTCATGAAGAGTTGTGTGTACTGTCGTCAATGTTAGGTATTACAAAAGGTGTAGACATTTTAAAGAAAGTTTAAGAATTCATTAAATTCAAAAATGGAAATGTTTTTGATTTTAAGAAAAAATTATTTTCTGTCACAACTGATGGAGTTCCAGCAAAGTTAGGAAAACCTGCTGACTTTGTAAACTGATTGCAGAAGGAACTTGGAAGACCACTACTTTCCTTCCACTGTATAAATCATGAAGAAAATTTACATGTGAAAGTCTCCTTAGAACAGTTAAATGAAGTGATGAGCATAGTGATTAAAATTGCTAATACAATTATAGCTCGTTCTGCCTTGAATTGCAGAAAATTAAAGACATTTTTAGAAGAAATTGAATGTGAATATAGTGATTTATTAATGTGTACTAAACTTCTCTGGTCAAGCAGAGGAAAGGTTCTAAATCGCTTTGTGGAATGAATTGATGCAATTGAAATACTTATGAGTGAAATCAGTAAAAGTTTCCCTCAGCTCAAAGATAAAAATTGGCTTCTTAAATACTAACCATTTCCATGATTTAAATTGAACAGGCATTTCTCAAACTTTATGAAGAATGGAAAAGTTTTTGTTGTAAGATAGTTCTATTCCAGGGTGACTTCATGAAGCAAATATTTAAATATTTTCCTTTAATAAAAACTCATAAAGAAAATACAAATGCAGTAGTAATTAGACTTAAAACTTACATAGATGCCATTCAAATCAAATTTGAAACCGGATTTCAGAACTTTAAAGCCCATGGTCTTATGTTCACCTTTATAATAAAGCTGATGAAGTGGAGGACAATGTGTTGGACCTACAATATTTCAGTTTCTTTGAAATTGAAAATCTGGATATGGAGTTAATTGATTTCAAAAACTCAGCAATATGGAAAGGCAAATTCAAGGCTTTAAGAAGACAACTTGAAGCCACTGATGAAAGTCACTTAAGCATGACAGCTACATGTTGGGCATCACTTCCTTCCAAGTTTTCTTCGATAAAGAAAATTGGTTTCCCTTTACTATCAGCTTTTAGGTTCAGTTACTCATGTGAACAGGTATTTTCCCAAATGAAATCCATTCTCAATTCATTGTGAAACAGGTTGACTAACGAAAATTCAGAATCATGTGCTCTTTTAAAAACAATGAATTATCTCCCAAATATATCAAACCTTACAGGGATAATTAAACAACATCAAGGAAGCCATTAAAATGATTAAATGTTCTTAATTAAATAGAAGTTCTTTTTATTTATATTGTGTTTACTTTTCTGCTAACATTTTATGATTGCTTTCAAGTTGTAAATATAGATTTGATGACAATAAATTTGCAATTCCATATTTAAGGTATATTGGAATATCTCATCTGTATAATGTTTTTGCTTTCGGTACTCTAAGAAAATGCACAATCTAAAATAGAAGTGATGTGACATTTTTGTGAAAAACAATAGGAAAATGACCCACTTGAAAAAAAAAAAAAGCTGCTGACCACTGGTTTAGAATCTAAACGTTGGAACTGCCACCTGCAAAGTTTAGGAGCAAAGTGAACTCTGGGGGATGATTTTCCATCAAGTGATGCTTTGGAACAGTAGGAAAGGTGGTGTGGTTGGGGTAGATCGGGCTGCAGTTTGTACAGCACAAACTCCCTGGGAAGATTTTTCGAAATCTCCGCATGGATATAAAGGGAGAAATTTAAAGAGAACTTTATTCTGAAATGTTCAATCTGTCATGCTGATATTGGACTATTTAACACCATGTTACATAGAACAGCCAAAGTTGCACAATGAGTAAGTGCTAGCACTTTCTACCTCAGTATAAGTATATCAGATGAAAGGTACAACAAAGTGGGTGCTATAATATATGCTATTTTAGTCCGGACATAACTCCTTTGTGAAATCAAGATTATTTTCAAATGGGAACACCAGCTTGCACAGTTATAAAGCATGGTAACAGATGGAGCAACCCAACACCACAATATTAAAATATACATATATATATAGTACTTTATATAGCAATTGATAAGACATTAGAATCCTCTTTCTTTGAGACGATCTGTTGGGTAAGTTATTTGTTTGGTTTTTTCATTCTTTTGTTGGAATTGACTTGAGGGCAGAGAGTTGTGTTTTTTAGTTTAAGGCAGTGGGAAATTTCAGAAAGGCTGGGGGTTGGAGGATAATTCAGAAAGGAATTTCATCATTGATTGCTTTTTTTGATGTGTCAACTATAGTTAAAATGCTCAACTTAGCAAAATTCCTAACCAGGGTGTTCAGGTAATAGAAAAAAGAAATATAAATTAAAATCCAGAAAGCAGACAAACAATATAATCTGAATGGAAGGAAAGTGTCCACTTCTGGCTGTTCTCCACATAAGGCAACACAAGATTCTCTCACTTTTTGTTCCACAGTTTTCAGAACTGTGTTTTTTTAATTTGGGTTTTTTTTAATTCATATATTTAGACTACTAAAGCAACAAAGTGGAAGCTGGCATCTCAGAATATTTTAAAGGTATAATGAAAAGAAATAACAGAACTTTTTGTGCCAAAACCTCTGTTTACTAGAAAATACTTCTCATTCAACTTTCCTGACTCCAGTGATCAGTGATGGTGGCTCATTCATTTTTACTTCGTGTGACTTGCCTCCCCCTCCCGCCCACTCCCACCCCCCATACTAGAAATGTAAATCTTTGGGTGGTACAATTAGTGACATGTTCATCTAGTGACTGAGAGGTTGGATCTTTGCCCTATATATGGGTATTCATTTACTTCTGAAACAGCCGCCGCTAAAAAGTCTACAGAAGACAATGTTGCTGTGCCCCGCCCCCCCCCCCCCGCATGGGGGTCCCACGAGCTGGCGTTAGCACGTTTGCACGGGTGGGAATGGTACTCTGCTCCTAGTTCCACAGGGTCCGTTCTATTCTGCAGGGCTATTCCTCCAGCAAGCCAGAGGAAGCTGACTGAGGAGGACGTGGGCTTGGCCGAGGCCTGGGAGAAGCAGGCACCATTGTCTTCCTCCTTCACAAAACCTGTGGAGGCAGCCACACCCAGAGGGCAAGGGAGACCTTAAAGCATCAGAAGCTGTACGCTTCCAAAGGCTCTTGAGGGTTAGAATTGTGACTAAGAAAGATGAGATTTTCCATTCCTGTCACGAGTTACCGTCTCTGAGAGACGCCCACAGGGGCACTTCCAGTCTGCCGCAGGAGTCAGCGTGGACTGGGGGCAGGGAGGGTGGTGTGCTGTGTTGAGTGGACTAGAGTGGGTCCCAGTCTCTGGGGTCCTCTCCATGGAAGAATGTGCCAGAGACAGTCCAAATCTCCAATTGGTGATTTTTTTTTCATTTTGTTTGGTGGTGATTCAGTTCAATTTAATTGAGTGGGAAAGAAAAGTCCATAAAATAATATTTCTTTTACCTAGCTACTGGGGTAAACTGAAATTCATACCTGTTGCAATGCTAGTTAAGGTTAGATGCACGACAATGTTTTAAAGAACATGGACAACTTATTCTGAATACAAGTTAATTTTATGGGCATAGTATGTTTTCTTTTTCTTGATTTTCTTTAGACATTCTCTATGGGAATTTGCATCCAGTGGTAACTCTCATTTGCTTAGTTTATCAGATGTTGGACAAACAAGTGTAGCTATAGCCAGACTAGAAAATATTTAATAATTAATACTGATTCCTGTGCTTTGTTGAACCATCTGATTAATGGCAACATAATAAAAAAAGCATAAAACCAAAGCAAGACTGCTTTGCTAATAAAATCCCTATGTCTGATTGAGTATCTGGCATTGATTCTTTTAAATGGAAATAAGAATATTTAAAAATATACATTTATATAGAGATATAATTGTATGTCTTTGTCTAACCATTAACATAGAAAAATAATTTACCCTGCTCAGAAATGAAAATTAAAACAGATAAGAGATGAGAAGCTACATGGGGTTAAAATGAAAAACAAAAAAATGTTTAAATTTATTTTTTTAATGGACAGAGGGAATGTGGGAGGAGCGAGGGAAGGGTCAAAGTGTGGGTATGAACCATAGGCTCCCTAACTTATTGGGCTTATCATTCCCTTTTCCAAAAAAAAATTACTCAGTTCCCCTCTGGCAATTAAAATCGTTTGCACTATAATCCAGGATATAGTGTAAGCATGTGCTTTTGCAGCCCCTGATACTTCCAGAGCCACCCCCACCCCCAGCCTCAGGAGGGCAGTGTTGCCCACTTTGGAAACACTGTAGACTTTCCACTGAAGAACTCACTGTTGATTGAAGCATCCTGTATACAGTTTTCTCCATTTAAAAGGGGGTTGGAGGTAAATTTACTTTGACAACAAGATCACAGTGCTAATAATTTTTTCATTATTTTTTTCATTATTTTTTTCATTATTCTATAATTCTTCTATTTAGTAACATACTTTTATTTGAACATCTGCTCTCTAGATAGCCAATGATAATCACATTGAAGTGAGCAGCTTCAGTAAAGCTAAGAATCAGCCTTGAAAGGCAGCAAGTGTCTCTGTTGTTTGGATGCCGAGGTGTTCTATGCTTCTGCACCATACAGAGCAATACTTGGACCTACCTGGCAGCAATCCGGCCAAGCTCTAGCAAACAGAGGCATACTTCTCTGGGTTGCTTGTGAAGGACTGAAAGACAAGACAGATGGAAGACCTTTATAATATAAAGGATTGTAATGCAGTTCAATAGTAAAGAAGTCTATTGTTGCTCCCTATCCCTCATGCTCTCAATGTATGCACTAGCATATGCACAAGTTTCCAGTTGGACAGTCACAGAAAACATCCTGTAACCACAGTGTACTTAGTGCCATGAAAGTCTTCAAGTACCTTTCAGAAGAGTTTGCTCGGTTTTCCCTTGAAGCTATTAGTATAATGATATCTCACGCATGTAAGTGTTCTCCCAGAAACTGTTTTCTTCAAGTAGCTATTAGTAGTAAGTCAATGTTGGGAACACATGTAGCTATAATTATGATGCAAATAGTTGGCAGGTATTTGAAAATACACAACACACAAAGCTCATAAGAAAATGGATTTTTAATCATTCTGGATCTACCATTACTAACGATTTTAGCAGTAACAATTCAATAAATGTGAATAAATGTTACACTCTGAAGTCTTTCCTTATCCTCCATATAATTATATCAAGTGAGACAATGAAACTTGATAGGCTCTCTTAATCAAATCTTATTAAATGATACTTAGAAAGAAAATAATCTTGATTGACTGGATTTTGTAAATCTGTTAGTAATCTGTCTCAGTCAGCTTTGTCTATCAAATGAGAAAATGAGAAGACTGTGCTGTGCATTTATACTTCGAAATTAATTGTGTAAAGATGTCAATTTATAAGTATATTTTACTGATTGCTTTAAACATGATCATAATGTTGGCAAACCAGGTTGTGCTGAATCTATGAGTCATATGCATGACTTATGCTGCTCTTTTTAAAATGAATTATAAAAAAATTGATGTTATTCGAGAAAATATCTAATACAGGCAACAGATATTAGAAAGCCTGACATGGAGAACAGTCTTTACAAAAACCCCACTGCCATTGAGTCCAATCCAACTCATAGCTACCATGTACAGGCTTTCAAGACTGGACATCTGCCCAGGAGCAGCCAGTCGCATCTTTCTGGCCTGGAACAGCTAATAGGTTTAACCCACAAACCTCTTGTTTAGCAGCTCCATGCTGACCTGACAGTGCTACAGGATTGAGAGCCTAATAAATAAAGATATAGAGTTCTAGGTAAACTTAAGAAGCAATAGAAATAGTCCATTGTTTCTGTATATAATAATTTTGTAATGACTCATTTTCCAAAATTATGTTATCGCATTAACTTATAATTTTGTAATGATTCATTCCATAATGTTGGTTTCCAGCATTATGATCATGTTTAAAGCAATCAGTAAAATATACTTATAAATGGACATCTTTACACAATTAATTTCCAAAATTATGCTATTGCATTAACTTAGACATCATATTCCATCTCTCTGCAGATTGGGTCAATCCCAATATTTAACTACTGACACTACAACAGAATTCTTTGAGGAGGTGTGGTAAATAGAAAACAACTTTTACTTGGACCTTACATGTTTGTGATTTTATTTATTTTAAACAGATTTGTAGTTTTATTATTTGGTTAAAATAAAATGTTTAAGTTTGGGTAATAATCTCATCAGCAGTGCTCCTTAAATAAAATTGACTATGAAAATGTCTCTATTTCCATTGTTGGAAAGAAAGATGTTCATTTCATCGGGTTTTCAGTGAATTGTCTCAAAACCCTGGTTTGGGGAGCTTCAAATTGCTTCTAATGAAAGGAGCTTAAAAGAAGAGAGTGTACAACCTGCCATTTCTAATTGTACCATTGGCTGACACAAGACGACCTGGTGGTTCAGCTGTTCTGATGGATCTCTCATGTGGCTGTGAGCCACATTGGACTCCAGGGCACGTTTTTGGTTTATTTATTTTACTTGTATTTTTTTTTAGTTGTATAACCTTCACAACTTTTGATACTAAATCAGCTTTGGTACAATGCAACACATGGACTATGAAACCACAAAATGTATTCATTTTGAGCAGAGAACAAACAACATTACATGACACAAATGAAATACAATAAACAAAAACAAAAGGATGAAAATCCAGTCTAGAAAATCACTTTCTTCTGATTGAATTTCCTTTTCCTATCCAATGTGCAAAACAAGAGCTTTGGGGACAGACGTGACTACAGAAATTTCTAGGAATCTATCGCCTTCTAACTTAGACCGTCATGTTAGAAGGAAAGGTGCTGGAGGCCAGTGGCTGAAGACCCAGCAGACTGTGGATACAATTTCTAGATTGAAATGGTATAAACACATGAAACATTTTCAGGAGCAGCATATCATGGATATGCAGAAAATAACCAACTACAAAAATGAACACCTGATATGAATTTTTTAAGCTTGGATAGTTAAGAATAATCTCCTCAGTTGTGTCATTAAGATAAAATTGACTAGAGCGTTCACTGTTTCCATTCTTGGAAAGAAAACTGTTCACATCATTTGATTTTCAGTGAATTGTCTCAACTTTAGCCAACTTCCTATATATATCCTGAAGACTATGTCACAATCGATATCAAATTTGACTCCAAACAATGATAACTCAAATTTATTCTGAAGGGAAAAAATAATGGAAGGTGCTTCTTATGCTACCCACAACTGACTTTTCTTTTTTCAGAAAATAGGAAAATCAGATGTGAGTAATAATAGAAGTGATAATGTGATGTTCAGATTGAATCATGATGTCCAATTGATTCATTTTCTCAAATTAGCAATCAATTTAAAATAGCTTTTGTAAGCCAAAATTTGAATGTTCTCTTTAACCTGGACTCAACTGAAGACTCACTTTTGAACATTAAAAGGTCCCTGCATGAGTCTCTATTTTGTCTTCTTAGCAGAACTAACCTATAGAAGTGACGGTGAATTGACTTCTCATGCCCCACAGCAGCTCTTGGGTAAACACTATGGCAAAAACAATGACTGACTCATGGAGAACTTTAATCCCTCATAAAGCAATAAGATATCTTCAAGGTAGGCCAATAACATTGCTTTGCATGTGTTTTTAATATTAGATACATCACATCTGGCACATAATGGCCAAAAAATGTTTGACGATTAGTATAAAATTAATGAAATAATGCTTAAGTGATGCGCGGCTTTTAAAGAAAATGAAGCAGTTCCACAAAAAAAAAAAATATGCCTCTCAATGTCAATCAAGAATGATGATGGCTATGCGGTGGTGATATAAGTCATAATGAAAAAATTGAATAGAGACGATAATTTTGCCCACCTCTCATTTATAAAAGGCAAGAATTTAAGTTAAATAACATTACTTTTGACCTAATTGTTGCAAAATTTAATTTCACTTTTCAAGCATCTACGTTATAGATAAGAGATGTCCTTATTTTATTTTGTTGCAGTAAAGATAGTTCTAAACTAAATTTACATGATACAAGGGGTATAGCGGTCTTGGACAGGAGCCACAAATACCTAGTTGTAAATATCAGCCCAAACACTTGCTAATTTCAGAGGGAAAATACAGTGCTTTTTAAAAATGTTGTGGGTATTAAATAATTAATACTGTTATTCTTAGCATAGTGCTTGGTACATAATAAATAATTTCCCAATGGTTCTTTATTGTTATTATTGTTCATTATTTTCTTAAGTACTATATGCATTTGGCTTAATCAGTTTACATTGATTACCTTTTTTCTTCAATAAGCAGTTTGGGGTATATATCCTGTTGCAGTCACTGTAGTAAAGGTACAGTACAATAAGACCATTTCTGCTACTAAGCATTGCGAGTAATTTTCAGTTGTCCTATTGTAAGGAGTATGTTTTCACTTTAAAAATTATTTATGCTCTCTCACAGAGCATGCATTCTATCAATTTGGCCAGTATATGTAGGCAGGTATAAAGCAGGTGCCTTATAGACATTGTGGGTGGGTGTGAATTTTCAAAACTTAAATAAAGTATTAGAAAATAGATTCATTTTCGGTTTTTAAACACCTTGTTATTGATTTCCCTTCTTTGAGAATAAAACAATTTACACGCTTCTACTTTTAATAAATTAGCTGAGCTGTGGCCTGGTGGCATGGTGGGTATGTGCAGGATGCTAATCATGAAGTCATCTGTCATCAGTTCAGAACCGCGCAGTGGGAGAAAGTCAAGGCTTCCTACATCCCCAACAAACTGTAGTCTCAGACCCACAGCAGCAGGCAGCTCTACCCACTCCTACAGGGCCACTGCGAATTGGAATCCACTTGATGTCAGCAAGCTGGGTTTGGGTTTTGGAGTTATTAAAAAGATGGATGCTGCAATGCATGTCTTTGTCAGTCTGATTTGAAGGCCAGCATGTAGCGGATTAAATTCTAACAAAGCCTCTTTGAAGTGAGTCACATCTACTACACATTTTAAATCTACTTCTGATCCTTTTCTTTTTTGAATAAATAAGAAAACTTCCACTTATGCTGAAGTTTAAAGTAGGAAACATTTTGATTTGCACTCCACCATTAGAACAACAGTATGGTCTTTCACTTTGAATGGAAATTGAAGAGGGGATTGTGATTGCTTTTTTCCCTCTATCCAAATTGTCTCTAAAGCAAATTAAAAGCTCCTCAGTTGATGGTAATTGTCATGCAAAATATTCTCTCATTGGAGACTTCTTTTCAAATAATCAAGACCGTCTGAAAGAAAGAGCATAATACAGACCATCTCCAGGAAAAAGAGCCCAGATCTCTATTCAAAAATCTATGGCAAGAGACTCAATTTCATATCCTAGAGTCTGTAAAAACCTCATGGGCATCAAATGTCAAATGGAACATTGCTAGTACTCAGAATAGGAAATGAGACCTTCTGGTAAAACAATGGGCAGAGTTTCAATGTCACAAAATCTGCAGGGATGAACTGCAGTAGACCTTGAATGTAGAGTGTAGCTAAATATGTTAACATATGACAATAGAATGAAAGCAGGGAAAATTGTCTGATCTGTTTGGTTTTCATACAATTAAAAACTACACTATTCCTATTAGCCTTGGGGGGGGGGAATCTCTTTTTTTATTTTTATTTTGGAAGAAAAAATAGAAAGATTATATTTTCCAGCAAAATAGTGAAAGTATCATTAATGACTTCCCACTTTTCCAGAAGAGAGAGCAGGTTCTAGTGTAGTAGGAAATTGACTATACGGATGTCCTGACAGGGCTGTGGGTGAAGCATTGAATTACTGATCTCAAGGTCAGTGGTACAAACTAGCCAGCTTCTCTGTAAGAGAAAGGTGAGGTTATTCACTCTTATAAAGATTTACAGCTTCAAAAACCCTAAGTAATTAGACTTTCAAGGAGACACGATTGACTTGATGGGGCTGGTGGGATGGTTTATAGTAAACCACAAGGTTTACAATGGTTTATAATAAACGACAAGTCAAAAGGATTGAGCTCTAGTGTATGCTTCCAAACCTGCTCATTGCTAAACTAAACCTCATCCCATCTACTTGCTTGTTCCTATGAGGTAATATCATGGGGAAGAGTATTAGTTATATAATAAAGACTCATTCACCATTATACCTTTACAACTTAAAGGTGTGGTCCACAGACTAGCAGACTATCCATGGGGAACATGTGCCAAAGCAAATTTCTGAGACCCACCTCAGACCTTCTGAATAGAAGAGAGTCTACCTTGACATGAACCGCAGGGAATCAGCGCACACATGGACGGTTGAGGTGTGCTGCACTGATCAATGCTATCATTATAACAATAAATACTACTTGTCATCTCAGTGGCCCACAAACTGAAGGCTATCAGGGATCCCCACTCATCGCAGCTCTATGTGGGGCTTCCAAAGGCTACAAGAAGCCTCATATTCGCCCTGGAGAGCAGCCGGTGGGTCTGGCTTTGGGCTAAGCAGTCCAGTTACGAGCTAACAGCACCACCTAGAAAGAAAGAAATATGCTTTGCCAAATAAAATGTGCTCAACGAATGTCAAACAGAGCGGTGGTGATGGTTGTGCAACCTGGAGGGGCCATGCTTCTTGCTCTGAAATAGCCCTGAATGAGAATCATGAGCCTTTCCTCCAATCCAGGATCTATCAGGTGCCAAAGGTGCTACCCAAGAAAGTGAAATGACTGTTCACAAACTATCTCCAGTGTCATGTCATTCTCAGGAAGACCTACCCTGAAATCGAGTAAGTTTAAAAAGAGAATCCAATTAGAGTTAGCACCCTAACTTCGTGGTCTTAAAATAACTGGAAGGTAAAGAAAAGAAGGAGAAAAATAAAGAAGAATTTTGCAACCTCATTAACTTTGCATGTGCCTAAGTCTGTTAATTTTCAATTTTCCCAGAATGACTTATCAGAATGATTTAAGGTATTATATCATTTTTACAAAAATACCATCAACAAGGAGAGTTCATTCATAATTTGATCAAAAATGAAAGATGAATAGAAAAATGTAGCTAAATTGCCTTTGCCTCTAAGTTGAGAAGTGTTCTAGCACAAGGAGTGAGGAGTTCTTTTTCTCTCTTAAACACCAAGCACCACTGAAGGAAAAGCTCATTGAATTAATAAGGTCATTATCATTCAAATCTGAAATGAGAGCAAAAGTAACTTCTAATTTGGTTTGTTTTTCTTTTTTTACTTGAGATAATCATGAATTTCTAAAGTTAACTTCAATGAAGCATGAACTTTTCTAACACACTGGTGGGACTTTGGGAAATTAGTGAATCTGAATTCAAATTCTACGTGGGTCACTTAGAAGCTGTGTGATATTAAACAACTTTTTAAAATTCTCTTCAATAATTTCTCAGCATTCTTATCTATAATATGAGAGCTGTTGGAAGAGTAGAGGTGGTAGTGTGAATGAATTGCTTACTGACCTTTTACTAAGCATGAGTATTATTACTAGAAATTGCAGTTTAAAAACCAGGGCTGGAAAAACTAGAAAGCTGTCTACTTTCCTAATTCCTCAATATTTCTGTCCCACCCTTTAGAGGCCAGTCATTTCCGGAAGACATTAGTTCCCTCAATCAGATTCATTACCATTTTGCTCTCCTATTCTCTCTGGCTCCGGGGAAATGGCTAAATTTAGAAAAAGTTTCTTGAGTTCAAAAGTGAAAAGTGACTTGAGATGCCAACAAAATAAGTGCTGTAGAGAACCAGATGTTAGAAAACAAAACTCGCCTGAAATGACATGTTCCTTGGAGAGAAATAAACTGAATATAAATAACCGAGGATTGAATGAATGCCCTGAAATCATTATTCTACACTCGCTCTAAAAATAAAAGGTAAGTTGTTGTTTTTTCCCACAGAAATCCTCTCACAGTTCACAACAGGCCGAGCGGCAGCAAAGGGATGACTGATGGAGCACAGGGAAATGAGCACTGGATCTTTTTCTGATGCAACAGGTGATGAGCAAGCACATCCTGAAAATTGAATGTTACCAGGTAAAAATGCACAGACTCTCCTTTTGACTTTGGGAAAGAGCGAAATTGCTCTTCCTGTCTAGTTCTCTCTCTCTTTTTTTGGCATCTCTCTCTTTTTTTTGGCATCACTGCCTCTGGTGGTCGTGGGCGCTACCCAGTGCCGCTCCTGAGAGCCGCCGCTGGAGATGAACCGCCAAGCCCGCGGGCTGCAGTCCCACACTCAACCACTTAAGCCACCCGGGCTCAGCCCGCTCGTTCTCTTTTTTAATGACACTCCCAAAAGTATCGTGAAAAGGAGCAAATGGGTTCACATTCATCTCGGCAGCACAATGCTGACCAAGGTTAAATCGAAGAAAAGGTTTGGAAACCTGGTTGTCAGAATGCTGCATCAAAGGAAGACCGGAGCACAGAGTGAACACAAAGACAGAGAGAAAACCCGACTGTTCGGCAGACAGGGCACACACATTGACATGCTAGCACAGCGAAGAGCAAACCCTTTTGGCGGAGTAGACTCTCTCTCAGAGAAATGGTGAAGAATCGTCACCGGCCTCCAAGTCCTATAATCATCCAATAACAGAGTAATAGTGACACAATGATAGCAAACAAGAAATTGCATGTTTCATGTCTTCCCCATCACCGTGACTGTCCATCTCCCAATCCCACCGGACCACATACAAGTAGAGCAAAACAAGCAGGCTTCCAAAAAAAAGTGAATTAGCTAAGCGATTTGTAAATGGATGTGTCAGGGTAAATTGTACAATATAAACCAACCTATTAATGTACAGAAATGATTTATTTCAAATATCTTACAAAAAAAGTGGCCAGTCTTCTAGAATTATCCAATCTAATGTCAGGAAGATTAAAGCATGTTAACTGCTTTTATATCTTTGTGAAATTGAAAAAATGCATTTATATATTTAACCTTTTGAACACCTTCTTTTCTTTTCCTTTTCTGTATTTCCAGGGTTAAGATAGCATTCATTTCTTATAAAAGAAATGTCGGGGAGGGAACATTTAGCATTAGATTGATAAAGTGAATACTTTTGAATTAAAACATTCACATTCACCTGTTTAACCTAATTCTTGTCCCTAATATTAAAGAATCAAATGGAACTAGTTGCTACTGTTAATAAATCTGAGATGACAGAAAAAAAAAATCTGTGGTCATTGATCATAGTTTGGACGGCAGGGGGAGAGAGTGAGCAGTACATGTATCGCCATAAGGTGAGTCTGTGTGCTCAGCAGAACAAGCAAAAAATTGATCTCATCTATTGCTACCGCAGCACCCAGTCCTCTAACCACTTAAAATGTAAATTTACTTTCAGCTGTGTGTAAAAGTCCTTATACTGTGGTGATATGTAAAATTTTTATATCAACACGTACTTTCCTATGCAAATTTACCTAAATTATTTCTATAAATTGTTCTTTTTTTATCAGACTACAGGTTGTATTGGCTCAGGTTTGTTAACTACACCACTGGACTGAAAAATGAATATAATGAGCGACTCCATAGTTGTTCATTTTTTTCTTTGATGTCTATTACTCCATACTGGGTATAAAAGTGCTACCTTGTCTCCACAGAATAAAATAACTACCAGTTAATATTGTATAACCCTTGAAGATATTGTTTTGGGTAGTCAGCTCTGAATATAATCTGAAATGTCACAGATTGAATGTATTTCTATTTTATTTATTATTAGAAATGTATTTTATTGGACATCTAATATATTAATACTTATGGCTTTCCCTATTTCCTTCAGATAGAAAGGGACAGACGGCTATGAAGGCCTTTGAGATATTGCGTTAACTTGCTGTTCAAGGAATGCATTTCAATTTCCACTTTTCATTCTTATTTAGAAAATCCTCTTTTCTCACATCCGCATCAACACTAAACACACATTTTTCTCGATCTTTGTTTGGTTTGTACATGACACAAGGTAATAGTTTTATATGAATTTGCTTTATTCTTAAGGTATCCAAGTTTTTAATATCTCTCTTGATTTTCTATAACCTCTTTATGAACTGGCAGTTCATGACTTTTGTCCATTTTCAAAGGATTCATATTTGAAATATTTACATTTTCATTTCTATCCAGGTTCTAATAAACTTATGACAAGGGACATTTCACAGAGGAAAAATATCTCTCCAGAAATCCATAGAAAATAAATCGCAGATTTATATTCTGTATGTGACTGCATTATGTGGCATGGGGAGTTATCTGGCATGAATTAAAAATTCGAGAAACATAAGAGTAGCATACGAAGTAATTGACTGTCCATAATTCATAATTCACCCCAACACACCTTCTCTAATGTACTGATTTCTTGTCAGCAGGTGTAGAAAGAGAACAGATTGAGTTGTGAATCAAGATCCGCTCACCCATCCTTGTACAAAAAGCTCCGCAGCAGAGGGTAGTGTATCAGTTGCCACAGAGATAAGGTTGCTTTATACAAGCAAAGACCTTTTGAACAGCTAAAAACAGAAGGCCCTTGATACACACTCAGTACAGTGATCTACTTTATCAGCCATTCAAACAGATTTTCCCCTTCATCAGGGCATCTTTTCATTTTATTTGCTGTTCAAAACACTAGGACACAAAGGGCGCTCTTCATCTTGTGTGCGACTGAGATGAAATCTTGAGGTAAGGGGGGAAAGGAGAAGAAGGAGAAGAAAACCCTTGCCCTACATTCCCTTTCAAAAGTAAAGTGTGAAAAGACATCAAGCAGAGTACACAGGGTTATTGTTGAAAGAAAGTCAATTCTGCAAGTACAGAGTCCAAGGCCATCGGCAGGGGTTCATTTGCTTCCTCGCCCACAGAGAATTTAAAAATGGAAGGGAAAAAAGTACAAGGAGAAAGGATTCCACTTGGCAAAATGGGATTTCTCATTGTCCCTCCTTTTGATTGTCATTAAAATCTATGGGCACAGATGTTTCCTTTATCTGAATAATCCTAGAGTCAATGTTATAATATTGGCCCCCATCTCCTATCTTTCTAAGGTTTATTATGAATCACTTCATATTGTATTCTAAGCAGCAGAAATGTCAAATTTATCTTTTCATTCAACACCAAAACAGAAAATCTGTTTGATTTTGTTTGGTATTAAGAAGATTGAAATGTGTGTGTGTGGATGTGGGTGTGTGTTTAATTTGTGTATCCTTGAAATATCTTAGTAAGTCTTCTTGATCATCCAAGTACATTTTAATTGCAAATAAGCAGAGTTATAATTTAGAAAATAAGCATAATTGATGTTTATCTATTTTATAAAATGATCAATAGTTATTTTATATAAACATAATGGACTTTCTTTCCTAAATGCCAGTTCGTTTGATTTGCTTTCCAAGCAGGATAAACAACTGAGCCATGACAAAATCCCCAGTAGCGTAATTGCATATATGATCATGTATATATTTATACATAATGGTTATTATTACATAAGTTGCTTGAAGCCTTATTGTTTAAGGTTAAGATATTAGTTGAATATGTTTTTAAGAAACTAATATAGTTTGCATTTCATAATATTAAAGTCTTGAGATATCATAATCTATACTGCAGGTAAATGTTGGTATTAGATTTTTTTTCTCTTGCATTTCACATGGAAGTTTATTTGGGGACAGCGAGCAAATTAAGAGCAGGAACATATTTATACTCCTAATGCATAGTAATGCACTTGGCCTGGGGAGCTCACTGGAAAAAGAAAAGAAAGAAAGAAAAGAATACTTTCAATGGACAAACTAACTAGCAAAAAAAGCAAATTCCCCATGTATAACTTTTGGTTGTGGTGGTGGCAAATACAGTGGCAAAGCAGAACCTTAACTCGTGAGTTTTAACTGCTTAAATGTGTTGAGTATAATTCCCATGATTCAGACTTTATTATATTGTTATAAACACCAATTGATGTTTATTAAAAATTTTTCACACTTTTGCCTCTATGAATTTCTCCACACTCTTCTTATAATCCATCCTCTTACACTTTACAACAAAAGAGAAAAAATTAAAACCTGGAAGTAAAACTATCTCTGGAAGTAAAACAAAAAATGAAGAAGAGAGGGTATTAGACACTCATGCTATATTCTATTGAATGTGTTTTATCTTTGTTTGAATAAATGATAAGGAAAAGCAAAGTCCCTGTTTGAATGCATACTGTGCATGTAAGGAAAACTTCACTGTACATCGTTTACTATTATACAATTTACCTGGTTTATTTTTCCATTCAGACAAAACAATCTCCTGTCTTCAAGTCATATTGTTTATTTCTCTGCTAACAAAACCCTCATCAATTTCATGACAGCCTATTCTATACCTTATCAACTATTCTTACAACAAATACAAATTTTCTTCAGCATAAAAAAATGAGAAAGACTCCAATTGTTACCATCAATTTCCTAAACTCATTGGGGGTTTAGTGTCTTATAGAGCATAGGGACGATGGGTAATCTGACTAGTAGGAAAGTGATTTATATACATAGTCTTCCTGAAGTAAGGCTGCCTTACTTAGAAACTAATATATAGCATTGATTTAATAAATTGATTTTTTTAACTCTGGGATAAAATAAAACCAAAACTTCATTTTCCCTAATGCATCTGCTTTCTTCTCCAGGTTCCATTTCACTAGACAAAGACTTTAATTTAAATAGTCTCCATTTTAGAGTTTTGAGGGGAGAGTCTATATAGCAGGTGTAATCATTCCATCCCAGGATGTTATGTTAGATCGAAACATTACAAAGCTAAATCTGTTTCCTCCCCAAAACATACAGAGTCTCACTATACAGTCTGAAAGTAGATTTACAATATTTTCAGTCAGAAAAAAAAACGCAGTTTTCTGGATAGGTTAAGCATTAAGGTTAGTTCATATTTCATCATCTCCAGTTATTTCAAACTCGGACTTGATTGATTTTGAGTATATTAAAAAAACAAAGTAAATGAATAAACAAAATTTTAATAAGATAAAACTTAAAGAAGATAGTTTGTTCAAAATTTCACAGAATTTCACAATACTTTTCTCTAAGGTTGAGGCCTGTATTGCCACTTGTCCAATCTAGGTCAGAGCATGGTGGTGAGACTTTGCAGTTGGTTTTCCAAATGTCCCTCCCTTTTGCATAAATGGCCCTGACACTTAGCTTACAAAAAGAAGGATCAGCTTCCTTCCTATTTCCTTATCCCAATGTGATTAACAATAAGGCTGTGCTTACACTTCCATAGTTTACAATTAGCCTGAAATTTTATAACCAACTCAGAATTGTTTAAGCTAAGAATCTCTGTAAAATATCTATAGTTATACATACGTGTGTGTACATGTGTGTGTTGATAGTTCTAATGACAAAAACAAATAATGCTAGAATTATGAAAGAAATACGCACCCAAGCCTTCTGATTCAAACAGACAAGTTTCATCCACACCTAAATCTCTGCACCAGGATAAGAAATTTGCTGTGTTGTCTCGGGCAAAAAAGGAACCCGAGGGCGCACTGGCTTTGCATGGAATCTTCTTCAAGGGCAGACTCTGAAAGACAGAAATCTTCTGGTAAGATATGTGGCAAAGTCAGCATAGTGACATATATTGAGTAGATATTTATGTTTTCTAAAGAGTGCTTTTGAATGGTCTCACATCAATAAATACATTTGTGAAGAATCATTAAAAATAGATTAGTTGCTAATAAAATTGACCAGCAATTAATAGACTATACATAGCTATATATTTATATATTTATACATATATATACGCACACATAGTATTCTGGTGATTTTATGTTCTAAATTAAATGTACTCAGTCCCTTTCCAGGCTCAAAGAGGCCACCATTTTCCTTTTCTCTCTTCCATCTATCTTTTTTTGACTCTATCTTTCATCTAAGCAGTAAATAACTCACCAAGGGTTTATAAATAGATTTCTCATTTGTGACAGGGGAAGTAAAAAACATGAGTATTATGCATGTTTAAATTCTTATGTGTGTACATATATGTATTTATGTATGTGTATATATATACAACTTCAAAACATAAATGGAACTTCAAAGCATGTGGAAAAAAATCATGTAAGTCCATTTCCCACAAACTTTCTGAAGCCCTTTCATACACGTGAATTGTGCAAAGAGCAACCGACTTATCCAAACACGAGTTTTGATTACCAATACCAAATAAAGGAGATGATTAACATATTTTAAAACACACTGACTTATTAATTATCTAGTTTATTAACTAATATTTTGCACATTAGACTGTAGGAAAAACAACCTACTACCTACTATGTTGTGTATGAGCAATGTAAAGAACAGGAAATGAATACCAATGTGGTTATCTGCCAGCTTTGATGAACTGTTCTTTTTTTATTGGGGGCTCTTACATCTCTTATCACAATCCATACTTTGATCCATTGTGTCAAACACATCTGTACATATGCTGCCATCATCATTTTCAAAACATTTTCTTTCTACTTGAGCCCTTGATATCAGCTTCTCATTTTTCTTCCTCCCTCTTTCTCCTGCCCTCATGAACCCTTGATAAATTATGCATTATTATTTTCATATCTTTCGTCATCCTCTGTTATCCTCCACCCACTTTTCTGTTGTTCTTCCCCCTGGTAGGGTGTTATATATCAATCCATGTGATCAATTCCTCCTTTCCTCCCACCCTCCTTCCCCTTATCCTCCTGGTATCTCTATTCTCATTGTTGGTCCTGAGGGGTTTAATCTATCCTAGATTCACTGTCCTGAAGACTCTTACATGTAGCAGTGTGTATGCTTTGGTCTAGTACAATTTTAAAGGTAGAAGTAATATCACGATAGTTGGGGGGAGGGGGAGAAAGCATTAAAAAACTCCAGGAAAGTTGTATGTTTCACTGGTGATACACTAACCGACTTTTCTCTTCCTTGCAACTCTTCGATAATGGGATGTCCAATTGTCTACACAAAGGTGTTGGGTCTCCAGTCCATGTCTCCATTCTGCCTAATTTACATTAGTATTAATTTACATTTACATCTAAGACTCAGATGCCTGATACCTGATTCCATCAACACCTAATAATCACACAGGCTGGTATGCTTCTTTTGTGTGAGATAAGCCTTTAACACCCCAATCACTATATCTTTTGATAGCTGGATCATCAGCGATCAGCTTTCTTCACCACGTTTGCTTATGCACCCATTTTGGTTTCAGTGGTCGTGTCAGGAAGGTGAGTGAACTATTATTCTTAGTGGTTTGTCAGTGATATACAGAAACTTGACTGTTATATAATGATACTATCTGGCAGTTATGTAATTATGTAATTTGAAAGTCATATAAAGATGAGATTTAATAGATTTGTGATGATGAAATTTGGCATTTATATACCTATGTCCTTGGGCAGCTGTGCAATGATGTGGTCATCCACTACTTTGTGATCTGGTGTGTCACTCTTCATTTTTGCTTAGCACCTTTTTTTCACCTAATGATCTAATCTTTGAATGGCAGCCATGCTGATAAGTGTGGACTGTTCTGCACTCTTCTTAAATAGTATTTTCTCTTAGTGCATAGTGTATATTAGCTGTGATTCAAAAAAAAAAGAACTATGTTATTTGCCCTTGAAACTGATTATTTATCCTTCTGTGAATTTTAAACATGGTTAAGATAATGGGGTGTGAATCTGGAACACCTTTATATTATAAGCCTTTCATGAAATTTTAGTTAGGAACCCTGCCTTTGCAATATATTAGATACCATAAAGTTTTGCTCTTAGTGTTGGTTTTTAGTTTTGTCTTAAGTAATATGTATATACCCCATTTGGGGGTTGAATTATGTTCCCTCAAGAGAGAACATAATTATGTTCCATTCCTAATCTTTGGTGTCTATGAATAGTATCCTAGTTGGAAAATGAGTCATTGAAGAAGTAATTCATGCAGATGAAATCATTGGAATAAGCACTAATTAATATATTGATGACTGGTGTCCTTAGTAAAAAAAGAACATGAGGAAGAATAGCTACAGGAAGAAAGCCATGTAAGGATAGGTGTAGAGGTTGGCCACAGACCAGAGATCATCCTCAATTATCAAAACCTGGAAGGAACCAGGAGAGCTTCTTCCCCTTGAGCCCTCCTGAAGAGCATTGCCTGACAGGTGTCCTGACTTGGGATGTTTAATCTTCAAAACTGCAAGAGGGCACATTTTTGTTGTTTTAAGTTGACCAAACTGAAACCCATAAGCCTTGCCATTGAGTTGCATCTGAGGCAGGGGGACCCTAAATAGCAGCGGTTCTCTGCCTCCCTAATGCTGCAAGCCTGTCAGACAGTTTCTAATGTTGTGGTGACCCCTTACCCCCAACCACCGAATTATTTTTGTTGCTACTTCATCACTGTAATTTTGCTACTGTTATGAATTGTCATGTAAATATCCAATATACAGGATGTATTTTCATTGTTACAAATTAAACATCATTAAAGCATAGTGATTATCACAAAAACAATATGTAATTATATATTGTGAAATAATTGTTTATAATGACAAATAAATGAAATGTTTCCTGGAAGCATGGTGTAGCATGTGTAACAATCTTCATGCCAGGCACTCATAAGTGGGTCAATCTGCATATGGGTGGACCTGCGTGGAGATGGATAGAGGAGCGGTGTCTTGGTTCCTAAGACCATCAGAAATATGTATTTTCCAGTGGTCTTAGGTGACCCCTGTGGAAGGGTCGTTCAAGCCCCAAGGAGGTCACAACCCACAGGTTGAGAACCACTGCTATATAGGGTTTCTAAGCATGTACATCTTTTGGAGAGCATATGACCCCATCACCCTCCTGAAGGGCAGCTGGTAAGTTTGAACTACCAACCTCACCATTAGCCTCCCAATGCCTATCCCACAGTGTCCTTAGGTTACATACAACCATCCAGCTGGTGGCACTTGTTATGGCAGCCTTAGGAATTTAGTGTACACGGCGCTCTGAAATGTCATGGAGTGCCTTCATTGTTGTGTAAAATATGTGAAAGGAAGGAAATATTTGTATACCCAAGAGTAGAATATAAATAATCATTGCTGCCTTAAACAGGAGAAAGATCAGGGGGCTTCCGCTCCTCACTGTGTACCAGCAAATATAACTACAGCAGTATCTACTATGGAGCTGGCTAACAAGGATGGCTTACCAAGTGAAGTAGTGGCCCTAATGGGTTGATGGTGTCCTCTGAACAGCAAAGAAAGAATTGCTTGAATTCTTCAGATCCAAGGTTATATGACTGTGCCTGCCTAACTAGACCATCCAGCCAATGCATCACTCAAAGTTGTCTCTATCTCAAAAACCTATTCATTATTGCTGACTGAATTTCATGGAAGGTTAACATAAAGAAAATCTTTGCATGTCTATACAATAATATTTTTAATGACATACTGGATGCCTTACAAATGTTAGTCATATATAAGGCTACCTCAATTTTCTTACCAGCATAACTGATGTGACCTAGATATCAATAATGCTTTTTAAAGACTGTTTCTCAGGTGAGTTTTAAATAACCACACACAAGAAATAGCTTAATACATAAGATTATAAAATGTCCATGAGAACTAAGCAGTTAGTATTTATGAAAATTAAAATACATTCAGTTTATCCATTATAGTTTTAAGAATATGCCCTACCAAAGAAATTTCACAAGTGCTTAAAGATATGAGTAATTGTATTTGTTGGGACCCTGATGAAATATGAAAACATATAAATAATACATCAAGTGGATTGTGAAATAATATGTAGTATGATGAATCTCTACATGATCATTTAGAAAAAAAGGTAAACAAATGTATTAAACAGAAATATAGACCTTTGAGTAGAAACAAGTATGTGGCAAATATATATGAGAGGATTCAAAAAGTTTGGAAAAATAGAATGAAATGATAATCACACATATATTTATATGATAATTTCATTTTATGATATACATGACACATACATTATTAATGGCTATGTAAATACTTAAATTATATATAAATGATATAAATAATGCACTGTTTAATGTATATTTTATATGTATAAAAAGTAAATTTAGGAAAAAAATTTAAGACAGACATGCAAGTTGATAGCAGTGATTACCATTAATAAAAGGGATTGATGGCTGCATAGAAGTTGATCTATTTCTTACTTTACATACTTCAAAACTAACTGGGAGGATTATGAGTGATATAAACAATTTAAAATAGTTTACATAAAATAAGAATCTTGCAGTAGACAAGGCATTTTTAATTGCTCAAAGAATATCTCACAACTGACTGTAATGTTATTTTATAAAAAGAAGATAAAATTATCTTTTAAAAGTAAAAATAGATTCAAGTAATGAATGATTTGTAAATCACCCTTATCCCTAGTATGTGTATAATAAGGGCCAGGGAAAAGAGTAGTAAGATAATTTGTAAATTTATCTTAAACCATTGTATGTGTTTACAGGTAGGTACCATAATCCATACACTACAATGGATTTGAAGCTCCCAATCTGTGTGGCAAAAGGAAATATGACATTCACGTGATACAGGACAATCGAGTGATTGATTTGACATTAAGACCACTGACAGGTACATTTTAAGAAACTACTCACAAGCTACAGGACCTCAAAAATTGTTCTGGCCACTCTTTAAGAACTCACAAGGATGAGCATTGAACTTATAAATGAAAATAGCATTTCTCCCCCCCCCCATAAGTTTGTGGTCTTTAAAGTCATCTCTGTGTATGTAATACTAGACTGTAAGTTTTCAAACAAATCCACGAGCCAAAATATGACCTTGAGCCTCTCCAAGCTAAATTTGAAGAACATTTCAAGAATCAATTTAATGCTTTGAACACGAGACAAAAAGCATGCTGAGCTGTGGGACGACATCAAGCCCATCATTCCTGAGGAAAGCAACAGGTCATTAAAAAGAGAGCAAAGAAAGAAAAGATCAAAGTGGAGGTCAGAAGAGACTCTGATACTTGCTTTTAATGCAGAGTAGCTGAAGCAAACGGCAGAAAGCGTGACGTCAGGGAGCTGGATAGGACATTTCAAAGGGCCGCTCAAGAAGATGCCGACTTGAACTCAATCAATACCACTTAATCCTCCCTTAGAAATTGTTGACTTTGTAGGTTTTGTTTTGTATATTTTCAGGACAGGCTTTAAAATTCCCAGATAATGATTTTGAACACATGAAGGCTACTTTAGGACAATTAAAGCAAAAGCTGGTGATTAATGTTTTTTATAACTGAAGAACTTCCAGTGCATAGGAATTCATTAGAATGCATCTTCTGTCTAATAAGTTGACTCTGAAGGTGATTTATGAGGCATCTTGTTCAGTTCTAAAGCTGACAGATCCAGTGCCCACATATGATTAAAAAACTGGCAAATTGTAAGCGGTGTGTATAAAAAATTCTTAATCTTCATCCAAATAAAACCTTTTATTTGATAAAATTTGCACCCTCACCATTCCAAATGGCCTGTAGACCTTCACAGTGTGGTATTAAAATCCATCACATAAATTATGGGCACAGACCCTGCACCATTGACTGAAAGATGCAACATTCTCTTTTATTACCTATATATCAAAGGACTAAGTATCCACAAGGAGCTCAAGTTTGAAGCCACCAACCACTCTGCGGGAGAAAGAAGAGGCTTTCTACTCCATAAAAGAATTATATTCCCAGAAACCCACAGGGGAAGATCTACGCTGTCCTACAAGGTTGCCATACATTGAGATCAACTTTGGGACATTGAGATGAATAAGACCGAGTTGCTATATTATTTGTATATAAAGTTATGACAGCAGAATCCCACATTTCACTTGAACTAGTGAGCAAAGAATTCATTAATAACAACACTGTTTGTCTCAGAATATCAGAACCTAAAATGTTTTTGAAATGTTTTATATAAAACATGAAATCCTGAAAATCTAAGCAGTTAAATCTGTTCTAGTTCTGTGAATTTTTAAAATACTATGGCTTTTTCTCAGTTCTCATGAAAGTCATAAAGTATAGACAGCTCTGGAATGACCTTTATAATAAAAAATAAGCAAAGGAAAATAAAAACTGATATGCTGAGTAAAATCACCATCACTTTGCCAAGAAAACCTTGGAGAAGGGGTTTAGAATATGATATTACATTGCTTAAGTACGAATGTGTATTTGGTATAGGCGGAAATGTTTGGCTGCTAGGTGAAAGGTTGATGGTTCAAGTCCAACAGCTACTCTGTGGAAGAAGGATGAGGCTATTGATCCTCACAAAGACTTAGAACCTCGAGAAAATCCATGGGGCAGTTCCACTTTGTCTTATAGGATCACTCTGAGTTGTAAAAGACTTCATTACAGTAGGATTTATGGGTTCTGTGTTATGTATAAGACTTCAGAGTTCAAGGGAAAAGTCCACTCTCTTTGAATTCCATTTTTCCACAGCGTTTTTGAAATCCCCTGGTATATGAGAGTACATACAGGTATAATTATATGAAGGTGCACATTAAGCATATTCATCCATATATATTTACATGCCAGTATAATTAACTTTGTTATCTACAACTAGCCTAACAGAAATACAAGTGGATAGCTTTAACAGGCAGATTTATTCTCTCACAATTTAAACAGAAAACAAAAAAGTGTCTGCCATTCACTTAATTCTGATTCATTTCAACCCTGTAAAACTGAGTATAAATTCTCCTGTGCGTTTCTGAGACTCTACCTCTTGGCAGGCATCTTTCTTCCATGGAGCATCTGGCTGTTTTGAACCACTGGCCTTGTGGTTAGCAGGCCAAAGGATCATGCCGATGCCACCAAGGCTTAACAAGTGAATGTAGAACTCTCAATCGAGGAGAAGGCATTCTCCCCCTTAAGCTCAGGAACAAGATCCTTCTCTCCTTTCAACAGAGACCACGAGTCCTTGAAGGTCTACATGTGTCTTGGGCCTTGGCATCATTTTCCTCCTGAGTCTAGAAGGTTTTCAGCAGATGACCTAGAGTTCAAAGATACTCTCTGTTCCTGGGTCATCTTTTAGATACTTGTTAGCACCTAAGTAGGGTCATATCTTGACCCTCTTACATAAAAAATTATATAATAGGAGGTGTGGCGATCATGTACTTTGGTGTCAATTTCATGACTGGCGTGGAGTTTGGTCTGTTAATCTAGAGATAGCTAATGAGACCCCTGTGTGGGCATGGCTTCCTCTGAGAATTCTGGGAAATCTTGTGGTATTACCTGCATGGAGGTGAGAGGTGAGGTATAGACTCCATTCCTTGGAGAAGCTTGACTGAGAAGACAAGATGACAGCATAGACCCTGAGTCCTAGGAATTGGAGGAGCCGGAGGAGAAGTCACAGGCTTATCTTGATGGAACCAGACCTCTGAAGCCAGAAAAGCCATACTAAGGCCCCTGCCAGTGCTGAGATCTTTCTACTGCCAATAGATTCTACTGATCGATCTGGAGCCTGGAAATGAGGAGCTATGGGGAGACCCATGCCTGCACCAGGATGCTTCTACTGCCACTGGATATACAAAACTCTGCACCCATTGGCCTGTGATTGTCCTGGGGTCATTGCACATGCTTCCTAAGTCAGAAAGATACTTTATAGACTGGTATCGGACATATGTGCTAATATTGGACTTATGGACTTGGACTGGGCTGGGTTGGGATGCTTTTACAATATTCCATTACTCTTGTATATAAACCTGTCCCTTATATCCATATGCATGCTTATGAATTTGTTTCTCTAATCTATCCAGACTAACACAGGAGGCGATTACATCATTCAATCACTGCCACACCTCTGAGAATCATGGTCTAGCTGAGATGACAAATATTTTGAAGGATACTATTCAATTCATGACATTCTAGCCTTTGGTCTCCCCAAATCATGACTTTTTCACATGCAAAACTATTCTGACCCATCATATCACCCTCAAAGTGAACTCCAAGTCCAAATTCTGCTCTGGAAAAAATGTTCTTCATTGATAAACATAGAATACAAGTTATCTGGTTCCAAAAACAGTGGTAGAATAGGCGCACAGCTGATATTTCCATTAAAAATAGGATGAAATAGAAGCAAAGAAGGTGTGTAGTGAAAAAATGCAGCAGCACAATTTCCATTAGCTTTCAAAGCCTGAGAATAATCCCCTGTTCTCTGAGACTCTAGATAATAGTGTTAGCCATGCTCTCTGGACTCTGAATGGAGATCCCTTGACCCTGGGCTTCATTTCTACCTTCCCACCTTCCCCACTCTATGAAGCCCAGAAGACAGTGGTACCACCCTTTGAGCATGAGACAGCTCAGCTTCCTTGTCCCTCAACCTCTAGGACCAGCCTGCCTTCTGTTCTGCTTGGGCAAGTGTTACAAAATTCTTTTTAGTTTTACCAATAAATGCCACCAGTAAGGCTTAGCCCAAAGGCTCTATGAATCAGGATGCCTAGCTCCAAAACTAAGTACCTAGAAGCCCTCTGAGCCCACCAGGTTGTGCAGGTTGGTTGTCAAACCACATCATCTCAAGCCAGCCTCCTGGTTCTGCTGCCGAGGTCTCTCTGCCACCTCTTCTCACCATCTACACTGTCTCTGGTGTTACAACACTTGTGACCTCCTTCTGAACCCTCACCAGAATTCCTTTTGACATCCTTTATTCCACCATAAGGCCTCAAGGCAATCTAGATATTTACTAGTCTCACTGCCACTGCCGACTCACAGCAGCCCCACTGTGAATCTCAGAGACTGTAACTGTTTATGGGGAGTAAAAACTCAAGTCTTTCTTCCACAGACTGCTGGTGGTTTCAAATTGTTGATCAAGTGTGACCTTTCTGCCACCAGGACTACCAGGCATCTTAAAACCCTTCCAGTTTTTACTCCTTAATAAATTCCACATTTTGAGTGTCTGTTAGAGTGGCACCCACACTTCCAATACCAAATCCTGTTGTAATAGTACTGCTTTAACAGACATACCACAAGTGAATGACTTAACAAACAGAAATTTATTCTCAGACAATGGAGGAAGCTAGAAGTCTGAAAATTGCCCAAGAGAAAGACTTTCTTTTGCTGTGAGATCTATAAAAACCTCTTTGTCTCCTTTTAACATTTCTGGGGCTGGAATTGCTGGGAGACCTACATACATTTTAGCATCAATTTCCCCCTGGGTCTAAGAGGCCCCTCAGTATAGGGTCCCAAGGACAAAAAATTCTTTTTATTCACAGCACAACTTTCTTGGTGGTAGGCAGGTCCCACCTTCTATATTAAATTCTCTCTCCTTTAAAAAGTAACACACATCATATTTCAGGGAAAGTCCCCTTAGATCAGATCAGGACTGTGATAAGTGTACAGGTATCCTATCTCACCCTAAACTTCTTACAAATGATTGCGTGTTCGCATCAGATGACATCATGGCAGATGGTTATGTCATTATGTTTCTCCCATGTTATCACAACAGAGTTGGAAAATATGGAATCGAGGGGGTCACAATTTAATCCATGGAAACCATAGAGCAGCAGGGCACAAACATGGATAACATCACTTGACCAGTAAGAACCCATGTGTGTTAACTGTTCCATCATACTAAACAAATCCCTTGAAGGTAATATGTTCCAGCTTTTGATTTTATTCAGGCTTCTTTGAACAGGTAGCATTAAAAATATATAGTTGAGAAGGTCAATCCAGGGGATTGACCAACAAAAAGCACCAACAAAACTCATATTCCTCTGGGTCCGCAATCCTTCCTCCCCCCCCCCCCATTATGATCTCAGTTCCACCTCGAAAATCCAGGTAGTTTGTTGTACGTGGATCTGTGTAGGCAAGAGCTTTCCATTCATGGCATTGAAGATAGACAAAACTGTCAAAACTAACACAAGGACTGACTTCAGGAAGATAGGGGAGGGTCGAGGGGTCAGGAAGGGGGACTGATAGCAAGGATAAGGAAACAACCCCCCTCGAAGGGGATGAAAGCCAAGATTGTAGGTGAAGGGATAGAAGGGTGGTATAAGATATATACAAATAGCAGTAACAATACATAATACATTAAGGGTTTGGGAGAGGGAGGGATAAAAGAGGAAGTGATATCAAGGGGCTGGAGAAGACGGATAAGGTTTTGAAACAGTGTATGGCAACATTTGTACATATTTGCCTAATAAAAATGAATGTATGGACTGTTATATGAAAGAGTCCACAATAAAGTGATTTATTAAAAAGAGAAGAAATAGGGCTGAGCCCCGGTGGCGTAGTGGTTGTGCACGGGACTGCAGCCCACTGGGATGGAGGTTCAATTCCTGAAAAAGACTGGGCCTCCTACTCCCACCACCAGGGCAGTGATGCCTAAAAAAAAAAAAGAGAGAGAAGAAATAAAAGCAACAGAGTAAATGGTGTCTATAGTTCCCTACTTATTATGGGTCAAAAATGTAATACTAATGGTTTAAATAACTTATCCGTCATCAAAGTTTGACACAAACTATTCAACCCTTGATTACTTCAAATGGATATTTCGAGATATAAAGCAGAAAGATATGTGAAAGAGGCAATTGCTAGAAACTAATATCCTTCCTTTTCCAAAGGGTATAGAGAAAGCGCTGATCAAATAAGCAGGCAATAAAGTCATTTTTTTTCCTGCTGGCATTTGTATCCCCCTGCTATTTTTAGTTTCACAATAAATTTTTGAAAGAAAAATCTTTCTGAATAAAATTATTTTCATTGAACACCCATGATATCAAGGTAGCTAAGCGTAAGTACCAAGGGGCTTTAGAAAAGATAAAAATATATTTTGCATGATCAAAGTGATATAAATTTCACCAAAGAAATGAACAAAGAGAAGAAAATTATTTGGGTAATAGTGCTCAAGAATGGCCATAAGGAAAAAAAAATTAAAATCCCTTCCAGGTGTATAGTGATTTAATTACAGTTCACTTTTATTCATTTTTCTAATTTTTTTACTGCACTACACTATGCATTCTAACCCAAATGAGCGTCTCTTCCCATCAAATAAATTGGATTGTTTTTCCCCTACTCAAGCTCTTCAGTGACTTTCAAAGGATTTCTGAATAAAGATTAAACACCCCACAACATGGCCTCTAAGGCAGCTTCTGTTAGTCTGGGTCCTATCTGTCCCCAATGTCTGTGGCCTCTCACCCAGACATTCCCTCCCAGAGCCACATGAGCTTTTGTCCTTGTCCTCACCCTTTGCACCTGGCTGTTCTCTTTGCCCTTCCCATAGTTCATTGCTGTGGTTATTCTTGTTAGGAGTCATTGAGTCTATTCTAACTCATAGTGACCTTACGTACAATAGAAGGGAACACTGACATAGTATGCATTCGATAGCATGTATGAAGTATGTGTTGAAGAAACACATATCAGCATGTAACTAACATGCATTCTTACGGCCTGCCGTGAGGGGCAGCAGAGTGGTTAAGGGCACTCTGGAGTCACACTGAACCCAGTTGCTCTTGAGGCAATTCTGACTCATGGTGACCACATGGAGCAGACGCAAACTCCCTTTGTTTAGACTCAAATCCTTTATTTAGTGACTAGACAAACTGCCAATCTTTTGTTTCGTGGCTACTATTAATCTTCTGCCCAACCCCAGACTCCATAGCCTGATCCCCCAGGTCTGATTCTAGATTTTCATGTACTTGTGGGCCATTGGACAAACGACTCAATTTTGTCATGGTTCCATTCTGCATTATCTGTGAAATGGCTTATAATTGTGTAGACAATAGAAGATTCCTTGGTGGCCTCTACGTTTATTTAGGAAGTTCTTAAAATAGTGTGTGGTACATATTCAAGCTTAAATATGTCTTTCAAAAAAGTAAAGAAAAGGAAAGTTAAAGAACGATGTAAAAGATCTCCGATATTTATAAGCACTGAAACACATAGGCACAATTTCAAAAATATCCATTGTTTCCATGTTTTTCCATCATTTTCAATGGTTAAAATGCTCAGTGACTCACCAAGTGGTTCAAATCTACCAGCTGCACTGTGGGAAAAAAATATGACCACCTCCTTTCATAAAGATTTACAACCTGGGAAACCCCGTGGGACAGTTCTACTCAATGCTATAGAAGAGCTGTTGTTTGGAATTGGCTGGCCGTAGACTTGGTTTCATTTGAGTTTGGGCTTCCACCATCAAATCCCTCCCACCACACAGGGTATTTATCCAGGTGCTGTATTTCCTCCAAAACAGAACTTCCCTCTTAGTTCTGACCCTATTACTATAATCGCATTAACTTCAATAATCAGAGTAGTTTTCATTCTTTTCCCAGGCCTTCCTTCTGCAGCTAAATAAGTGACTAACCCAACTCAGAGTTATTTTCCAGTAAATATATGGAAGGTCAAAGGAAAGGAGAAGTAAGCCAGGCATACATCTGAAGAAAGAGAACTCTACGAAGATCGAAGTGTTAGTACAGGAAAACTATCTTGGCAGCTTCAAGGAGCAACACACAGGCCGCTATGACTGCAGCAAAGGGGGCAATGGGGACATCCAGGGACACAAGATCACCTATGTAGCCAAGAAACTAGATGTAAGTCCTTCCACCAGCTGTTACAGGATGTGGGGTTTCACCCAAGTGAATTCAAGTGCCAATGGATAATTTTGAGGCAAGTAACATGATCTGACTTAAATTTTAAAGTAATTCCCAATTGTCCATGTATGTGTAATTTGACAAGGCCAAATTGAGAGCCCTTAGTATCTGCTGACTTGCTTCATTATCATATCATACAACATTTATTAAGTCTGAGAAAAAAGAATAAGCATCCTATTTTAAATGTTGATGGAAAAAAGTTAAGTGATGGGAAATAAAATATAGTTTGATTCATCATGTACCATTCATGGGACAAACATTTATTACAAATATATAGATTGAAAATGTAACAGTAGCCCTTTCTTGCTTTAATCCTTCTACTATGCTTTGTTATCCCCATCACATCTGTTAATTTGGGGTCATGTATGTTTACAAGTGCACTCCTCGATAAGTTGTGACTCACTAAGAAGCCAGGACAGTGACACTCATGTTATGTACTTTGCATAAGTTTTCAGGTGAGAACAACCCCTGGAGAAGGGTATTATGCTTGGTAAAGTAGAGGGGCAGAAAAAAATAGGAAGGCCCTAGCCAAGAAGAATTGACACAGCATTTGCATCAATGCGCTCAAACCTAAGAACAACCGTGAAGGGGTGCAGGATCTGGTAGTGTTTTGTTCTGCTGGACATCAGGTTTCTGTGAGTTGGAATTGATTGGGAGACATCTGAAAACAACTAGTTGTGATCAAAATCATTCTTTTTTGGGGAGCGCCAGGATCTTCTGATAAGGAGACTATTTTGTTTTTTCCTTTTTTCACTAGCCTGTAACTGCAACGTGTAGTCTTTGAATGTAGGCACGAAAATGTAGCAGGAAGACTAACCACCTATGACTTTCAACCCAGATCGAAATCACTGATGCTTTCATTTTCCAAACATTGCCCAAACCCTCGAAGCTCGCTTCCATTCAGTAGGTTTCATCTCATAGAGACCCTATGGGCAGAGCAGAATCGCCTCTGTGAGCTTCCAAGACTGTAAATCTTGAGCGGAGCGGAAAGCCTCTCCTGAAGAGAGGCTGCTGGTTTCCAACTGCTGATCTTACAGGGAGCAGCCCACTGTGTGTCACACTACGCCAGTGGCCTCCTGACAAACATTGCTGATGTGTGGAAATATTGGTTCTACTATCTATTCGATTTTAACCATACAATATCTATTAGAACCAGGGTGAGGTTCCTTTAAAACCAAACTTGGTTGCTTACTTTTATGTTTCAATGTCTATTTTAATGTTGCCATAACTACATTTCAATATCATTGGTTCTATTTTATAATCCTATGGAAATGTTTTATTTTCTCTATTTAAAAAAAGCAGTAGGAGATATGATCCATAGGCTTTATCTAACTGCTAGAGTGGTAATGATAGAGTCAATTTAAAACCGGCTTTCTAAAGAAAAGCCTGTCTACCTCTTTCACAATACCTTTCCTGATGTCCCCGGAAATGACGCAGCATTTAGATGGTTCCCCCTAAATTAAGCTTCCTTTCCTCCCTTTCACCCCAAAAGTTGCCAATCTTTTTTCCACATTTTTGGATTGAGCTAAAGTTTTGTTATTGTTTGGGGTTTGGGATCTGTACATTGCTTGAAATGTGACATTATTTTTTAATGGGACAGTGATGCAGGAGACAAGCAGCCTGTGTTGCTGTGAAATTATACATGGCTAACAAAGTAATATAAATACAAAACATACACTAGACAGCTGCACACACGATCTGGAATGCATTTCCAAACTGCTAAATGAAACAATAGAAAGTATTCATGTAGCCAGTCCCTACAAGCTTCAAATGTAGTTGAAAAGCTCCATACACAGCAAACTCAATTACCTCATCTAAAACACATTAGAGGCCATTACTCTGTCATGCGCCAGTACCACAGACCCAGGACCACACACACGCTTAAAAACACAGCACATACCTACACTTGAAATTACCCAGCTCTCAGCAGACATTTTTAAATGACAAAGCAACCATTTCCCCCTAATTTTCTGTCTCACACAGAAGATCTGTTAGAAGATCTGCAAATGTTCACCTTGAAAAGATGACATGTGTGTCCATTATCAATTTATTACAGGGCTCTGAATTTCTCCAAAGTCTTTAGAAACAGCTCATTTTAAAATCATTAGTTTTTCACTCCCCACATGGTATGAGTGACTTTTCTGGACACCCTCTGTTATTCCTACAGAGCTTTGAAAAAGCAGTGGCCACAATTAGTGCTATCGCGTATCATGAAAACAGCCCCCCAGTTACACTCCTGTTACCATCTTGTCTGGCTGATGTGGCTGCCTGTGGTAAGGGCAGGGTGTGAGAAGGGACTTGGAAGAGATGATGTCATCCTAGAAAAATCCAGGCAGGTTTCTGTTTGTGCTCAAGGGGTCATGTTCTGCTGCTGCTGCAAAACCTAGGAGAGTATATCTGTCAACCTCCTTTTTCCCATCCACAATCTTCTGTCATGTTCTTTTCATGCCCTCTGCAGTTTCAATTCACCACGCTTTATTGTTAGACTCACCAATCGTATGCTTTCATGAAACATTTACTTACACTGCAAAACAATAATTTGCCATCTGAGCTTGTGAAAAAGAAAATCGAATGGGAAAAAAAAGAAAAACAGAAAACCTTCCTAAGTTTGGAAGTGGTTTCTTCTTAACTAGAAAATTAGCATGTTGTAACTTCTGAAATATTGGTAAATTTCTATGTGAGATGCTGTTCCCTGGTCTTTTTCTCTCAAGGGCTCAGGACAGAGTGAGTTCTCAGCACAGGCATGGAAGTATCTAGAAATGCTCTCTCTTCCATCCCTTAGCACAAAGACCACATCAGAAACAACTACCATTGTGGAGAGAACATAGGACATGAGGAAATGAGGACTTGTACTTGCCTGTATCAAAAGGCCACTGAGGAGTGTAATCAAACAAGCCAAATATGGTAAGAGATTGCAGTTCAAATTTCCTGTAATTGAAAATATGCTGAAATCACACTGATACTTTAACATTTGGTTCTTTATATGGAGAAAGAAGAAATATATCTCAAATGTTTTTCCACTAGTCTTTGGGGGGGGGGGGGGGGTTAGCGGTGAGAATCTATACTCTTGTTTAAATAATTCATTGCAGTTAGTGAGTTACACTTTGGGCTACACACCACAAGTTCAATAGTTAGAAACTACCAATCACTTCCAGGGAGAAATATGAGACTTTCTACTCCTATGGAGATTCTTGGTCTCAGGAACTGTATGACAGGGAAAGTTCTACTCTGCTTTCCAGGGTCACGAGAAGTTGGAATTGATTATGAGTTTGGTATTTTGGTTTGGAAAGCCATAATATTGTTTAATATTATACAACGCAATCTATCAAGAGTAATATACAGCATAAACCTTCATTCTGTTTTAAAATAAGATTCTAAAAATTTATGTGTCCACCCTCCCAACATGATCACTGAAAACAAAAGGGAGCAGACACAGAAAGAGTGGAGGAATCCAAAGCCCCCCCCCTCCAGCTACCAAATGATAAAGTATCTGGGATCTTAAAGGCTTGAAGGTCAACAAGTGGCCATCTCTCCCAGAAGCAGCAAAACCCACATGGAAGAAGCACACCAACCTGTGTGTCATGGGTGGTGGGGGGGAAGGGGCGAAGGGAGCAGATATTAAACATCAAAGCATAAGAATCACATTTCTACAAACGAGGGGGAGAGCAGGGTGGGGACTCAAGTCCAACTTGTGGGCAATTGGACACGGGAAGTTGTGGGGAGGACACAGGCCAGTCAAGGTGCAGTAAGGTGGTGATGAAGTATAAAACTTTCCTCTAGTTCCTGAAGGTTTCCTCCCTCCAACTATCATGGTCCCAATTCTACCTTACAAATCCAGCTGGACTAGAGGATGTACACTGGTAAAGATGGGAATTGGAAATACGGGGAACCCAGGACATAGGAACCCCTTGGGGCCAGTAGTAAGAATGGAGCTGCTGGATGGGTGGAGGGAGGGAGGGGTAGAGAGTGGGAGACAACTACAAGATCTACACAGAACCTCCTATCGGGAGGATGGACACTGGAGGAGTGGGCAAGGGGAGACGTTGGGCAGTGTAAGATATGACAAAATAATAGCAATTTATAAAGTATTGAGGGTTGTTGGTGGAGGGGGGAGCAAGGATGGAGGGGAAAGATGAGAAGCTGATGTCAAGGGCCCAAGTGGAAAAGCAGATGTTTGGACAATGATGGTGGCAGCAGACATGTGAAGGTGCTTGGCACAATCTATGTATTTATGTATTGTGAAAAACGATGATGAGTCCCCCCATAAAATTATTTTTTTTAAGTTGTCATTCTGAAAAGACATTGACTTTCCTGTCCCACTCACCAAGCAGTGATATAATGAGTGAGAAGGTGGTATTTTCTTGTCTGGTCAACTAAAGGAAGCCAAACGCATCTACGTTTGATTTTGTGATAATGAAACGTAAGAGTAAAGTATTTCATAACATATGGATAGTGTGAATTGTCAAAATAATTGACCAAAATTGATTTAAAAATCATGGCAGTATGGTTATATAGAGGCACTTTGGACATTGTGATATGAATGCAGCTACTATAGATAATGTAAAAATAAATTTTAATTTTAATTTGCACCCCTTTTGAAAATGGCCTTGGGTGGTACAATTGTCCAGCACTCCGGTGCTAACCAGAGGTTGGGAGCTGAACACAGCAGCAGCTCCATGGCAGCACGAGTTGGCGATCTGCTTCAGCAAGGAGGCCAATGCTGCTCATCCTATGTGGGCACCTCTACTCCATCCTACAGGCTTGTTGTGAATCCAAACTAACTGAAGACCAAGAGGCAGACATTAGCATCTTGGTTTAGAAGGTTGAAAACATCAGCATGTGTGAATTTTCTAAATGTATATTTATTATATATTTAAAGTTCTATTCTAAATTTAGTCACATGGCACAATACTATCTTTTGTTATTAAACAGCCACTATTGCTTTGCAGCCACTCTTTTCAAGTAATCTTAGAAGCCTGATCTTAGAAGTTATACGTTAGAAGTTATGTACCATTGTACACACAGATGCTTAAAAACTATGACTGTGCCTCTTTTTATATCACATCCCCTTCACAAAAATGCGTGTATGTAAACGGTAGAGAGTAAATAGACAAGGGCATAAATGACTGTACATCATATCTTGATTCTAACATTACTCATCAAACATATTTCAAGTTTTAAAATAACGTATATAAGTAGGACTTAGATGTATATTTATAGAGTAAGTTCATGACTATACTATAGTCCATGACCTCATCTGTCTCCTTTTTAAAGTTGTAAGCTAACACATTATCTGAAACCAACAACAGTATTGCTCATTTCTCCTAAATATTAAAATGATCTGATTCCATCCTGTGGTCTTATAGAAACTGTATATTTCAATTTAGTTATTAATCTCAGTTTTACTAGATGCTAATTAGGAGCTCTAGGAAGAAACAATCACATTCCACTCACCAACTACTTTATTAGACAAAAGGGCAGTTATTGGCAAATGGAAACTTTTACAAAAAAATTAAAAACCAATGATTTCATCTAATGGCTCCATCAGTAATTATAAGGAATTTCCCTTAATTAATTAAAGCAACATATTGCAAGTTGGCACCATCTCTTGAATACCTATAACATGAAAGACACAGAAATTATTCTTTTCTTCCATGGTGAGCAAATTCAGTTATCACTCATCTGATCCTTCTTTTATTAGAACCAAGAGAAGCACTTATAAACAGCTCTTTAAAAATCTTCAAGTTGAATTAACCATTTGGATATTAATATGCTTCTCTCTCATTGTATTCACCTTTTGATAATGCTCTAAATTCTTAAATCGCATATCGAGTTTTGTGTAATAATATCTACATTTACCCTTTCAAGGGATAGCATTCGTGATCAAGAACTAATAGTACTGAAGGAAGAAGTTCAAGCTGCACTGGAAGCATTAAGTTAAAAACAAGACTCCAGGAATTAATGGAATACTCAATGAAATGCTTCAACAAGTTGATGCACTGGAAGCACTCACTCATCTATTCCAGTAAGTTTAGAAAACAGCTATTTGGCCAACTGACTGGACGGCATCTGTATTTGTGTCCATTGCAAAAAGAGAGGACCCAACAGAATGTTCAAACTAAAGAGCAATCTCATTGATATCACATACAAATAAATATTCCTGAAGATAATCCAACAATAGATGCAACAGTTCATTGACAGAAATAGGCGAGAAGTTCCTTCTGGATGGATTAAGAGGACTTGGAAGAAGGGATATCATTGTCAATCTCAGAAGGATCTTGGCTCAAAGCAGAGAATACTAGAAGGATATGTACTTGGTTTTTATTGACTCTACAGAGGCATTTGACTATGTGGACCATAATAAACTCTGGACAACCTTGAGAAGTATGGGACACTTCATTGTGCTCATGAGTCACACAGTACAGAACACCGTATGGTTCTGAGCCATGTGTACAACTGTCTCTATGCCTCAGCCCAGTGCTGCAGCCACCAAGTCAATCCATCTCCTATGGGACCTCCCTCTTTTCTGTTGCCCATTCCCTTATCAAACATGATGTCCTTTTCCACGGACTGGGATCTCCTGACAACATGTCCAAAGTATGTTAGATGAAGTGTTGCCCTTCTGGCCTCTAACAAGCACTCTGGCTCTTTTTCTTCTTCCAAGAAAGGCTTGTTTTTCCCTTCAGCAGTTAACAATACTTTCCATATTCTTCTCTAAACCCACAATTCAAATGCACTGATTCTTCTTCTCTCTTCCTTATTCAATGTCCAACTTACACATGCATATGAAGCAATTGGGAATACTATGGCTTGGGCATCCCTTTGTCCTCAAAGTAGCATCCTTGTTTTCAATACTTTAAAGAGTTCATGTGCAACACATTTACCTAATGTAACTAATATTTTGATCTCTGGGCTGCTGCTTCCATCAGCATTGTTTGTAGATCCAAGCAAGACAAAATTCTTCACAGTTTCAAACTTTCTCTGTTTATCATGTTGTTTATCATATCTAATAACCTTATTCACTGTTCTGGAGCCAATTCCCACTGATCATGACCCAATAGGGCAAGGTTGCATGGCTCTTGGGGTTTCCAAAATCATGACTTTTAACAGGAGGAGAATGGCCCCTCTTTCTTCTGAGGAGCAGCTGGTTATTTTGAACTCCAACCCTCAAAGTTGTTGATCCAAGCAAGACAAAATTCTTGACAGCTTCAAAATTTTCTGTTTATTATGTTGTTTCTATGAATCAGACCAAGCTTGGTGGCACCTAAGAACAACAGCTGATAAAAGTATTTGAGAACTCAAAGTAAATATCTATATTGGACCACTCATGTATTCACGATTGATTCATCTAAAACGTATCTCTTAATCATGATGTTGTTACTGTGAGGTGCTGGCCAGGCAGTACTGACCCATAGCTACCTGATGTACAATAGAGGAAACACTGTTAAGTCCTGATCCATCCTTGCAACTACTCTTATGTTTGCACCCATTGATGCAGTCATGGTGTCAATTCGTCTTGTCAACGGTCATCATGTCATTATGACAGACATGTTGTTAGGCCACAAAATGACTAAAACCTAGATGATGTCATAAAGAAAACCTTACATTCTAGTAGCAAGAGAAAGACATGCAAATAGCTTAATATGACAAAGTGGTTCAGGTGTTCTGATACCTGAGCATCCATAAAGATGGGGGCCAATTCTTTGTAGGAAACAGAAAGATCTTAAATCCATCTTTGCTGTCCCAGGAGCCTTTATCCCTTTCATAGGGCCAGTGAATTATTTAGGGTTGATATGTTAGCTGAAATCCTTGTAACTCCAACCAAATGACCTTTCCTGCCACGAGCCTGATTAAAAGGTAGGGAAAGACACTTATAAGATTCACCAGTGAATAATTGTTTACAGGACTCATTGGATTACTATATTGCTGGATATAAAACTTGTCTTATGAAAATCAGAAGGTGGGAATTTCACAACCAGCAAGAGCCAGGAGTGGATCATGTCCTCTGGACCCCCAAATCCCTGAGCAGTGAGTTTGCTTGACACAGATCTACAGCCTGGACATTTGAGGAGCAGCAGAGGAACAGCAGAACCAGGAACCAGAGCAGAATAATGAACTTCCCCTCATTGGGGGAGCTGAACTTGAGGATCCACAGAGGTAGAACCGAATGTTTTCAGGTATGTAGTGGCTTTGGGCACTTAATTTCGGGAGTTGAGTTGGCTGACCCACAGAGCTTGTGCTAAAAGTCTTTGCGTTGAAGCTTGCAGAATGCCCTTTGGACATTTATTAGTAGACTGAAAAAATTTTATAACATGCCCAGACTGAATATCTGTATCCTGAATATTTTTCACTTGCACAGTAATCTGTTCACTCCCTTAACAGGTCCTATAATCATGAGTATTGTCAGTGTGTTCTGTGGAAATTGCATTAATTATAGAACCAAATATCTGAAAAGTAAAGAATGCTATGGGAAATAGAAAAATAAAAGAGAGTGCTGTGTTTGAGAAAGAACACAACTTCTTTAATGGGAACATATAAATTTTTCTTTGGGAAACAATCTCTCCTTTATTTTATGAACTCTTTGAGTCCATCACAGTATGTGCCCATGACCTGGCCAGAGTGTTGGTTAATTTACAGCAGGAGTAATCCAACTCTAACTTCCAAAAACTCAAATCTTGACTGAGATAACAATGCATTTGATACTTATTCCTTATAAAGCACCCTGATGTACTGCCCAGTGCTTATGCACATTCCTTTCCTCAGTCCTTGGTAACAGCTTGATAATGTAGGTGCTATTGCGCCCATCACTGTGGTGGGGTAGGGGGTTATACCTTGGGCTGCCATCTTTGAGGGCTGGAGTTCAATACAACCAGCTGCTCCTCAGAAGAAAGAGGGGGCATTCTCCTCCTGTAAAAAGTCATGATTTTGGAAACCCCAAGAGCCATTCAACCTTGCCCCATTGGGTCCTGATCAATGGGGATTGGCTCCAGAACAGTGAATGGTTATTAGATATTTTAAATATGAGCACTGAAAAGTTACAAAATTTGCTCCAGTCAATACATGATGGAGTCTCAGCTTAAATCTCAAGAAACTGGTCCTACATTTCTAATCATTTCTGCTTAGATCCCTCTTTAAACACACATACACACATTCATGTTGAATAATTCTGATTGTGATACTCTGTCGTCCAGGTGTCCATGCTACTCAAATACTCGAAATCAATTGGATCCTTAGAGTCTCCTAGAACTTGGTTTACTTCTCTTCCCTCCTGTAACCCTGATATTTTCCAATACATTTCTTTTTGCTTATATTTATCACCAGAGAGCTGAGTTTTTGCAGTAGGTCTCAGAAAAACAAGGGGAACTTGGAATTAATTTTTAGTTTCTATAGGAATAATAGTATTGAATTGAATAGTAGCATTGTGCAATTCATGCAGGACTTATACAGGAGTTGAAAACAAAACCTGGTATGTGGAATCAAACATGTATCTCTTGGAGCCCACTTTAAGGAAAAGCACACTGGATTATTAATGTGCAATTAGATATGGATTATTTCAGATTTAGGGTTCATCAAAGAACACAAAATTAATAACTTTGAAGAGATGATAAATACCACATCGTAAAATACAGAAAAGCACATTTCATTAACGGATACAGCTTACTTTATTTTCATAAGGAGAATTATTACATAAATAAAGATGATTCTATCCTTTTAATCAAAAATGTTAAATCTTATAGAGTCACAGAGTTTTAACTGAAGTGTACTTGATGCCTCTTTGGGGTGCTTGGGGACACCAAAACACGGGGATGATGGTTATATTTCCCCACATTTCGGAGACACTCTGAGTACACTAAAACACGGGGATGATGGTTATGTTTTCCCACATTTTGGAGACACTCCGAGTACACTGAGAACACAACTGCACTTGTTAGGATAAGATTAGTCTCAAGGAATTATGCTTAGAGCAACTATATCATGATGCTATCGTACTATTGCTACAGATCATCTGTAATGCTGGACAGTCACATATGGCACCTAAAACAGACAACTGATGGGGCTAAGGGACACCTGAAATTTTATTAAGGAGTGACCACATCCCTAAGGTGAGGAGTTGTGGAGCAGTGACTCCATCAGGAATTCCCAATGAAAGTTTGGGAATGAAAGTTTTTCCGGAATTATCTACCATATGTTATTGCTCCTTATGCTTCTACACATCAAAATGAGTTATGTAATGGTTGCCATTTTAAATAATAATCTTTTTGCTTTAAATATTGTATCTCATTCTCTGTATGTTGTTAATGCTGTCCCTTGACTTAGTACTGCTATATTGAAAGGACCCTAGTTGAACCTATTTTCCATTTATTATCATATCTTCTATGCTTATTATGCCAGCAGCACTGTCCTCTGACCTTTTGACCTGGGATGACTCTCTGAAGGAAATTTTTATCTCTCTGTCACACGATCCAAGCTTTCATTTTAGGTCAAATACGTGGAAAAGCCAGACATCTGGGCCAACATCCCCCTGTGGATTATATTGTGGACAGTAGAGGAGGGAACCACAACTGCGAGCGAGAGACAGAAAGAGGTCTTGGGAGCAGACAGGCGACCTGAGACTCCCCAGAAACGAGAATCTGCACCCCCGCTGCCTCCCACCACCTCCCTTATTGGGACCCAAACCACACCTACCCCTGGACTCTGAGTGCTCTCCGGGAGGCAGCACATCCTCCTATTAATTTGTCCAGAGTAACTAGTATAATTCAGGGCAAGGATGAGAGCCCAGCAGCTTATTTGGAGAGGCTGTTTGATGCCTACTGGCTATACCCCAAAGACCCAGAGGCATCAGATAATCACTAGGCCATTAATGTAGCTTTTGTGTCCCAAACCACATCAGACATTAAGAACAAGTTATCGAAACTAAGAGGGTTAGGAGGGAGAAGTATGAGTGGATTTGTAGAAATAGCAGAAAAGACTTATAATAATAGAAACCCACCAGAATAGAGAAAACAATGGCCAAACTCCTCGCCATGAGCGTGGGGAGATCAAACCGCATCTTGGGCCAGGCAGGCAGAACAGACAAAAGACACCCAAACCAGTAGACAAGAACCAAGGTGCTTATTGTGAAGACGAGGGACACTGGAAGTCCAACTGCCTGAAATGACCTCAGTGCAGAAATCGGCCCAGAGACTCACCCATTCCAGTCTGAGAACTGGAATGAGGAGGTTGGGACTGCTGTCCCCCAGAAGCCTGTGATAACCCTGAACGTGGGGACAGGCCTATCATGTTCCTTGTAGACACAGGAGCAACCCACTCGGTTCTCAAGGAAGCAGTGGTCCCCATCAGCAAAAAGAAGTCTACTATTCAAAGAGCAACAGGCAAATTAGAAATGGTCTCTCGGACTAAGCTTAAGGGGGTGATCAGCTTTCAGCCAGATCATACCCAAATAGCATTGGATGAGCTGGAGAAAGAAGGCCCCTGGCAGGTCTCGGTGACTCTGTCTTTGAATGACAGTTATCTCTCGACAGTCACCGATCTTTCCTCTCAAGCATATAGGAAAGACTGTTGACAGAAGTCCTGGAAGTTTGGAAAGAAGATAACCACCCACCCCCACCCCCTGGGCTTACAGCCCACGTGCCTCCAGTTGTGATTCAGCTGAAACTCAGAGCAAGCCCAGCGGCCACTCATCAGTACTCTGTCTCCATTAACGATAAGGAAAGAGGTTTGCTGCCATCCGAAGGGACCTAAATAAAAAAATAAAGAAGAAATGTTGCAGCTGTTAGAAGCTGTCTGGACACCAAGTAAAGTGTCTGCGCTGTATTGCCCTGGCCATCAAAAAGGACCAGACCTGGAGGCCTTAAGCAATGGAAAGGCAGAGGAAGCAGCATGAGCCGCAGCTGTAAGCTCGGACCTGGGGCTGACTGCCTCACCAGGAAAATAACAGGCTCACGAAGCAGCTTCTGGCCTCAACTCATCTCAGAAGTGGTGCCCGGTGCCAGGGTTGTCTGCAAGAGTAAACGCTTGCCCTGCCTGTGCTCCACACCCTGTCTGGACCAGAGAACCAGGATGCGAGGTAGGAAAGCGCTGGGGAGTAGATTTTACATAGATTAAACCAGGACCGTGGAACTATAGCTATTTGTTAGTTTTTGTAGACACTTTTTCAGGTTAAGTGGAAGCATTCCCCATCAAGAATAAAACTGTCCAGGAAGTAGGTAAAATGTTATTAGAAGAGGGTAAAATTAATCGATTTTAAGCGGGACACCATGGACCAGGAGAGCAGGGGCGGGGAGGGGGGGTTTCTTGTTTAAAAATGTGGTCATATGGAGCAACAAAAGTTGTCATAGAATGCAAAAATAGTATTGGTATATATTTATTTTAATTTTAAACTGCTGCGAGACATTGTTAAATTGTTAAAAAAGTGGGACCCTAGGTGGAGAGTGCCTGACATCATTGTGTCAAACAATGGACCCGGATTTGTTGCTATAACCATACAAACATTAAGGAAAAATTTATGCACAGATTGGAAATTATGCTTTGCCTCTATTGCCCTCAGAATTCAGGGCAAGTTGAAAGGATGAATTGGCCCCTAAATGAGACTCTAGCTAAATTAACTCTAGGGACGGGCACTGGATGGGTGACTCTCGTCCCTTATACCCCCTTGAAAGCCCCACTACCACCTGGTTGGTTTATACAATGAACTGGCCCCTTGTCTATAAGTCCCTGTTTTCCACCAAAACAAGTACTCTGAGTTGTGTATATTGTTCGTGTAATCCCCCAGGTGGACCCATTTAGTGGGACAGAAAGAAGAGAATACCTGGGCATAATCACTGGAAGCACCTGATCTCACAGAACTACTCTTATATTGGTGCCCCCTTTAGTAGGTCTAAGAGTAATTGAATCTTCAGCTCTCTGCACCTCTGCTCTTGTTCTGGGATAACAAGGCTTCTGCGTAGCCCTAGGGGAAGAGGCTGTAGCTTTTATACAAACAAAACTGGAATTGTTAGGCAGACCCAAGCAGAAGTAAGGAAGGCGTTAAAGTTTGTGCCAGAGCAAGTCAAAGGGAGTCAGAAGACTCAGTACGCTCCGCCAAACAGTAAAGAAAAATGAGGAATATGATAAGAAATGTGATGAGGGGGCTGAACCATGGTGGCGTAGCGGTTGAGTGTGGGACTGTGGCCCACTGGGTTGGTGGTTCAAATCCAGCAGCAGCTCTCCAGGAGCAAGGCTGGGCTTCCCACTCCCACCAGAGGGCAGTGATGCCCCAAAAACACACAAACAAAAAAGAGAATATGGTGAAGAATGTAAGTTGTGCTTTGTAAGTTGGAATTGTTCTGGGTGAAAGTGTTCTAGGTTTGCAAGAAGAACAGAAGAAAGTAAGATGATCTCAAATTTGTGTAAAGTTCAGCTTAACCAAATGTTCCCCATTCGAGACCCTGCAGCTTTTAGAACAGTCACAGCTTCAGCAGACTTCTGTTTTTTTAAGCTCCTCAGCCTTAGCTATAAAATAAAAACCAGGAGGATTATAAAGAGTCACGGAGTTTTAACTGATGTGTCGAAGGGCCTCTCTGGAGGGCTTGGGGACACTGTAACGTGGAATGCTGGGATGATGGTCATATTTCCCCACATTCCAAGTTGCCCTGTACACACTGAGAACACAGCTGTATTTTTTATGATAAGATTAGCCCCATGGAATTGTTTGTGCTTAAAGCAATTTTATCATGATGGTATCATTACATTATGTGTGCTACACACCTTGTCTCATTAATATTGAAAGTTGTGCTTTGGAAATACTGCTGGATGGTAACACTTTATGATGTTTCTTTTAGATTTACATTGTATTGGTAAAAATAAGTAGCTATTGGAATTTATAAAAATTCTGTCAGATTTGAAAAAATCTATCACATTTCTTTTAAATATGAGTTGTAGAATATGGGAGAATTTCCAACAAAAATTCTGTGGTGCCAGAAATCCAGATAATACTATGATTTCTATTTAGTCATGGTACTTGTCACTTCTTTAGCTTCTGCCTCCTGACCGGACTTCAGGAAGTGGTGAAGCAGAAAAGAGGAATGCTACCTTCCCCACTCCTAATAGTCCCCTCCCCCAGCACCATTAGTTCAGGCTAACTCTACCAATTAAGCTAGATGTTCCCCTAATTATTCTTCTGTCATTAATGTGTCAGTGAGACACAGAATAAAGTATTCAGAGATGAAGCTAGAGCAGATAACCTGGACCAGATCTGGAAATACTGGGGTCTGGATAAGAACAGACTTAGGTACCTCTCACAACAAGAGGAATTACTGGCTACTGGGCTTCATAGATGGGCTCAACACACTCAATCAAAAATTTTAATGCTGCTATCTGTATGTGACAAAACGTTCCTTTTATTTATGGAATGTGTTTTGAATATATTAGTTGGAGAACAGGATGTTCCTTTAAATTAGATAGAACTCATTTACTCTGTAGTAAAAAAAAAATCAAATACACTCCCATGGAGTCAGTTCTGACTTACAGCGACTCTATAGGACAGGTTAGAACTGCCCCTGTGGGTGTCTGAGACTGTTATTTTTATAGCAATAGAGAGTCTCATCTTTCTTTCTCAGTGACGAGTGATTTTGAATTGCTGATCTGTGATTAGAAGACCAAGAGGTCACCCACTGTGCCACTAGGACTCCTCCTGTACTAATGAGGTATCCTGGATGCAGTGTGTTCACAAAGGCAAGAGATAAGCCTATACAAGTGTGCTACAGTTTGTAGTGCAAACCTTAGTGCTATGCTAGCCCACACATAGTGACCCTAAAATGTCAGAAATTACTGAGTAAATATATAGAGAGAAGACAAAACTTAGAAAAAGAAAACATGCTGTATATATTCTGTAATGAAAACCTTGTCTAACCAAAATTTGATGATGTCCCTCAATGAGGGTGAGGAGACCATCTTTCACTAAGACGTGAAGAACAGGGTGGTGAGAGGGAAAGATGTCTCTACTCCTCTGAAAATGAGTAGACAAAAGAGAATGAAGGAAAACAAAGACTCAAAGAAAAAATGAGACCACAGAACTAAGAGTCACACAAACATGACCTCATCTTTCCAATGACCAGCAAACTAGATGGTAGCCAACTAGCAAGACAGACTGTGCTGATCAGAAACACACTAGATCTTCAATGGAATAGGAGAAAACTGTAAATCAACACTCAAACTCCTTAAAAAAAAGCATGTTGGATCAATGCAGATGAGGAAACCCTAAGAAATCCTATTGTCCTAAAAGACCCTTTGAACTTGGAGCTGAAGACACTCTCACGGATTAACTCTCATCCAAATATCTAATTGGCTGGTAGAATAAAACGTATCACCTCTGCTGCCTTGAATAATCAGCTACGGCAGACCTAACTGCTAACACTCACGACAAAGCAACAAGGAGAAGGGAAGGAGGGACAGGGAAGTGAGATGAATGAAAACAGAACAAATGTGTTTAAAAAATGAGAATGTTGGCATGCTGTGAGAAATAGATCTACTTTCGTGAGACAATTAATATAACATGGTTAAAGGGGAATTTAATTGGCTGGGTACATTTTACCTAAAACATAATAAATATATAGTAAATACAATAAAATGTACTTTAAAATAAAAGCTATAGGTTGGTGAGGAAAGTTCCGGTGTTTTTAATGTGATTTTTCTCTCTAAAATAGGAAAATAATGAGGAGAACTTTTAGCTGTTACTGAAATAAATTCAATCATTTTAGTATTTGTAAAATACACATACTGGCACTAACTTCCAGAAGTAGCAAAAACATGGTTGTCATAATATAGAGCTACCTATCTCTTAGAATAACCTGTTCCACAGAAAAGTAATATATTTATTAATCATGGAGTCTTTAGTTCTTATTATATTTATATAAGAAACAATAATGATAGAAAAGTAGAATCTGCCTCGTTATTTAATTCCTAGACAGATTCAATTAACAGACCTTACATTCATAGAATGAAGCAAATAATAAATGCAAATTTTTACTATTAAGCTGCCCTATATCTTCATCAAAGAAATCTGAACTGTTTATAGTGAATTCCTATGCCCCTTATAGTGATAGATTTTATGCCCCATGTTCATCTTATGAAAGCATATGTTTATTTTTTATAATTTTATGAGTATTAATTTATGTGGAACTTCTCATAAATTATAAGAATTTTAATTTTTTGATCAATGGCATAAGTTCTTGCTATTATTTTTGTTTTGTTTTGTTTTGGGGGGGGCACCACTGCCCTCTGGGCAGTTACCCAGTCTTGCTCCTGAAGAGCCACTGCTGGATTTGAATTACCAAGCCTGTGGGCCGCAGTCCCACACTCAACCACTATGCCACTGGGGCTCAGATGGCATGAGTTCTTATATAATGACTAGATGCATATAATTTTGAAATAGTCTCTACCACCACAAAAAGTCAGAGATCAGTGAATTCAATGACCTGATCTTTGCAATAAGGATGATTTCTACAACATCCAGCCTACAGAAAAAGTCCATTGCACTTACATAACTTCAGGAAAATTATAATGAAATAACTTTCATCAGAGTTGTGGTTATGAATCTGGTCTTTTTGCTAAAGTGTGTCATTAAAGGTGTCCACAACTGGCATATAAGTAAATATATTTATTTAATTAGAATGTAATTATCTACTTAGAAATAAACATATTTATCTTGCTACTAGGGGTTCGGTATGCACAAGTTTCTTCCAATCAGAACATGTTTAAACGTGTTGAATGACTTAAGATAAGTTCTCTCACATATGTATTTGTTGTAGTCTCTGAATTGCCTTCCAAAAGAAGGTTGTGTCAGAGCAGTGGCTGGTTCTTCCTTTTTAAAAAGTCTTCATCACAATCAATACATCCATCCATTGTGCCAAGCACATTTGTACATCTGTCACCATAATTTTCAAAAACATTTTTTTCTACTGGAACCCTTGTATCAACTCATTTTCCCACCCCCTCATCCTTCCTCTTTCATGAACCCTACATAATTTATAAATTTTTATTTTTATATTTTACACAGACTGCTGTTTCCCTTCATCCACTTATCTGTTATATAGAAATCATCATAATCAGGTCCCCTTTTCTCCCCCCACCTTCCCTTTACCTTCCTGGTATCACTACTCTCATTACTGGTCCTGAGGGGGTTATCTGTCCTGGATTCCATGTTGCAAGCTCTTATATGCACTGGTACATGTAAGATAGAATTGGAGTCATGATAATGGAGATAGGAAACATTAAAGAACTAGAGGAAAATTGTTTCATCAGTGCTATACTGCACCCTGACTTGCTTGTCTCATCCCTTGTACCTCTTCTGTGAGGGAATGTCCAGTTGCCTACAGTTGGACTTTGGGTCCCTACTCTGTCCTTCCCCTCATTCACATTGATATGACATTTTTGTTCTGAGTCTCTGATGCCTGAAACCTGATCCCAATGACACCTCATGATCACAGGCTGGTGTGCTTCTTCCATGTGGGCTTTATTGTTTCTCATCTAGATTGTTGCTTGTTTATCTTCAAACTTTCTAGACCCCAGATGCTATATCTTATGATATAGGAGTGGCTTCAAGGGGGATCTGCTAGGCCAGGCAAATTCAAGGCAAATAGGTCAGCTCAGAAGGTTATGGTTGCTGTTTGAAGGCATTCTGCAGGTGTAATTGTGATAGACTTGTTCAAAACCCACAAGGGTTTGTTATGAAGACTTGTTTTCTTTCTCCCCATCACTCAATGTACCTATTCATTTTTCCAGCCTAGCAATAGCTATTCTATGAGGTTTTCATATCTAGAAAATCTTTTATCAAATGAGGTATTTGCCCTTTCTAACTTTTTTTGCTCCACAAGCTCAAAAAACATTTAAAATTGACATGATTTAAGTCCTTCAAAGATGCCAATCCTGCTGTTGGGTGTGGTGTAAATTGAAGGGTGCATAGCCCTTCTAGAAAAGGTTAGAAAGATGAGGACATTACCTTCAGAATATGCAGTATGTTGAGATAGAAAATATGCCAAGAAACAATAACTATGTAAATAGTTTGTTCTAAAATGACTTCTATGATTTTGTAAGGAGTCTTGGTGGTGCCAGCCACAGGTCAAGGGTTCACACCCACCACCTGCTTCACAAAAGAAAGAAGAGGCTGTCTGTTCTAGAAAGGCTGACAGTCTAATAGTGTTGCTATGAGTTGGAACTGATGATGGCAGTGGGTTTTGGGGGTTATGGTTTATGAATTTTTTAAAAAGATCATTTTGTTGGGTTTTACAGCTCTTATACCAATGTTTAGAAAATGATGACTGCAACATATGCACAAATGTGCTTGACACATTGGGCAGCATATGATATGACAAAATAATGATAACTTGTAAATTATTAAGGATACATGGGGGGAGTGGAGAAGAAGGAAAAATATGGGGAGCTGATACCTGGGGCCTAAGTAGAAGGAGGATGTTTCAAGAGTGATGATGGCAACAAATGTTCAGATGTGGTCTGTACATAATTGATGATG